>JAQIWG010007074.1:0-12662 GCA_034695025.1 Chamaedrilus cognettii
AGTGCATTGATTACATATAACCCATCATATAGTTATTATTATTTATCATTGCACGTTTGCCTCGTTGCACAGCGGATCGTTGCAACCAGGGCGCGGCAACGACCGACAACAACGAGCGCTGTCCTGTCTTCCTTCAGTGGCTCGACTGTGTCCATCAGCTCATCGTTCAGTTCCCCACAGCGTTCGAGTTCAATGAATCATATCTCGTACGTGCTGACGACATTCTAAGATTAAGAATACAGTGTTGCCGGAATTTAGGCCAATATGCCATTCAAAACTACGTATGTGGACAAGGATGTTATGCAGCACGAAGCATTCTTATGTGAAAAAATAAGGTATTGATAGCGTAGAAGATTTTAATGAGTTTTGTTTGTGGGATCAGGTGCTCTGAAATGGTAATTTTTGTAAACACATTATTGGCATATTTTAATTTTATTTTTAGTGAATTTAAAAAAGAAGTTGTGTGTACTATGAAGTATCGTGCTGAAGAATGAATGTGTCATTATCACATACTGACATTTTAAGCAACGATAATAATATAAAAATAATATTTAACGATGTTTATATATAATGTTTATATATTTAAGTGGTGAATATAAAACAAATACGCATGATTTTAAATGTTTTCGATATTTATAATCATCTATATTGTGATCATTGAAGTTTGAAATTTTTCTGCGCCTAGGTTCGGTTGGTTCAGCACACGTACTCCTGCCTATTCGGAGACTTTCTCTGCAACTCCGCGCGTCAGCGAGACGAAGCGGGCCTGCGCAAATCCACCCTCTCCGTGTGGAGCCTGCTCGGAGCTGATAGCCGGCCGGCTCGAGCCGATGCTGGAGCGAGCCGACGGGATACGTTTGTGAATCTGCTATATCGCGGCGACGATCGCGAACAGGTTAGTTTGAATCCTGTTCTTGTTTATTCTATTCAACGGTTATTTTTTTGAAATGGTGTTTTAAGGTTGTTTTTTACTTCAAGAGATTTTTGTCTGGTTTTATTTCAAAATTATTGATTTCATTCTTCTTTATTCAATTTAACGGTGAATTGATAGTATTGAGAGTGTTTTAGAGTTGTATTTTTTTGTTGCATTTTGTAGCGGTATTATGAAAATTATTTGGTAGCCTACATGGAACTTCTTGGCAAAAATTGCCGACGGAAAGAAGATATTTGTAACGTATCGAAAACATATCCTGCAAACTGAGACTGAAAAGCGTCGTTGCTGAACTATATATAGGCCTGATCGCTTCTAATAATTTTTCAGCTAAAATAGTTGTTTACCAGTGAGCCCGAAGTATTCGTCAAATTAAAAGCGATATTGACACGCGACAGCGACAGACAGCGATAAAAGCGATAGCGACACGCAAAGTGCATGAATGTTTTCATGATCGTTGACCATAAAAGTTGATCCTTTTGGTGGTATTCCCTGCAGGTCCTGTGGCCGCGCTGTGACGTTAAAAACATGCGCCTCTGGGAGTCAGTCTACCTTCCCGATCAATCCCCCCTCCGACCGGGGGCCAACGGACCCCCCCGGGGCCCCGGGCCCCTCGCTCCTCCCCCTGCCCCCCCCTCAATCTCCTCCGACGCCTCCTCCCCCGTAGAAGATGGCCCCTCCGATTCTGTATCGATCATGCGCCCTCACACGCCGACAAAAACTAGATCGTGCGAAAATCTGGCCACGATTTTGGACGATGTGGCCGCTGTAACTGATCCCGTGGCCGGCTGTGTGGCCGGCCAGTTGGCAAGGGGATCCAGTGATCCAAATCTGGCCGTGCGATCTTTTCCCAACGATCTTGAAGGGATTCCATCGGCGGAGAATTTTTCCGATCGGATTGGCGGAGTAGGGGTGGAAGATCAGATGGGAGCGAGTATTGATACACTCGTGCCAGTGGTCGGGGTCGATGGGAGGGGTGGGGTGGAGGGTGGGGGCGGGGATTCGATGGAATGTCGGAAAATTTTGGAGGGTTTCACGGATTCTGTTGGGATTGTATTGATGTCGTTGAACGAATGTAAACTTAACGAAAAAACGGACAAACCAGTGGAGTCTACGATACATCTGAATGAACCCGGAGTGGTATTACTGGTCAATGGAAGAACAAATTCGATTGAGAGTCAAAAATTGGTGGTAGATTCAGACGATACGAAAAAATTGATTGACGTTGAGCGCTCGAGCGGTACAAATTATTTAAATTTTGACATTATGAGAGGGAGGGCGTGTTCTAGTGAAGGTCAGGGGTTGAGGCCGGACAATGGAGTGCCGCTATTGGTCGAGTCCTCTGCTGGCTTGCATCAATGCGATGAAGTTACCGGAAGCGTAGTAGCTGTGATGGACATGGATGGGAAGATTGGCAAATCACTTGAAGTTTGTGACGGAATTTCCGTTTCGGAAATTTTCTGCAATGACAGGTCTGCTGTGTTGGAATTGGATCGGGGCGATGCGACATCTATTCTTACTGCCGATGCGTCGTTAACACTGGCCGGTGTGTCTGGCGTGTCGGCTAGCTTATCGGCAGTGCCGGCCGGCTCGTTTTCAGTTCTTGCCGACCCATCTGGTAATTTATGCACTGCTGCGGCAAACGAGTCGAAAACGTTACAATCTTGCTTTCCGCATTCCGATCTGTCGCGATTCTGTGGGTACCATAGCCAACAACAAGACCCCCAGTCCCTGGGCAACCAGTGCCAAGGCTCTCTACCCCATGATCCTCGGTTCCAAGGGTCCCTGATTCATAGGTCACTGGATAGCTATGAGACACAGCCCTGCTGCTGTTTCCAGAAACCACACCTCGGCCAAAACAAAGTAACGTCGCATTGCTGTCTACACCTATCTCAAGCCAGAGAGCCGGCGTGGTGCTGTGCCGGCTATCAGTCGCATCTCCAGGGCAGCTGGGTCGAGGAATCGGGTCAGATCACGGCGGATAACCAGGTCGGGTCTCAGCGTACGATTAGCTCGAAGGCGGGCGCCGCGGCCGATGATAGTTTGGGACGGAGCGGAGGCAGCGACCCTGGGGAGCTGTACGTATCGGCCATGGCCAGTTTGGCGTCGACCAATTTGTCCACGCCGGTAGAGGACCCAGCGGTGAGCTTGGCTTTTGTTTCTTTCCCAGTATTAATTACAATTATTACTGAGCATTGTACATTCAGCATGCAATCAAAACAAAACTGGCTAAATTGCTTAACTTTTAGAATGTGTTTTTTTGGTTTCATGTTACATTGATTCCTTCTGAGGTAAATGCTAAGTAACTACAGCGGAAAAAGCATGTAAAATCTATTATTTATTTGAGCACCATTTTTTCCGGATTTTCTGTGTGACAATATGTTGTCAAGTCTGTTGTCAAGTAATTGTTATGATTTTAAGAAACTTTAGTTACGGGTCATTACTAGCTCCCTGTCGTTTGACTATTTTTCACAGAATTCTTCGCCTATAACTGTAGTTAATAAATTTTTTTTTTTTTTAGCTGGCCACACCATTGGGCCTGAGTCGCTGCGCCGGCTCGGCCGCGGGTCTGTCGCTAGACTGGGACGGGCTGACCTTGCACGCCGACCTCGTCCAATCACGGGTCAGGGAGCTGCTGGCTGCCGCCGAGCGACGAGCAGCGGAGCAGCAACGAAGGGCGGACTCGCTCCAGAAAGAACTCTGCCGCCTGAGGGAGGCGTGCGGCGGAAATTTGAGCGGGGGGGGTGTTGGCGGTGGGGGGGTTGGAATTGTGGGTAATGGAATGGGAGGGTGCTGGATAGACGAATGCCCAGAATTTTCATAATGGAGTCAAATTGTTAATTTTTGTGAGTGGTTTTGGATTTTGGATTTAAGTGGGGGGGGGGTCAGATTATGAATATTTAACGGCGACGTCAAATTATTTATATTTATTGGCGAGGTCAAATCATGAATATTTATTAGTTAGATCGAATTGTGAGTATTCATTAGCGAGGTCAAATTGAGAATATTCATGACCACAGGAAATGATTTGGAGTTAATGGATCCTTGATTTATGAATAGAGACTTATCGATGCGTGCTGTAAGTACGAGTCAGTTCAGAAGGAAGTGGTTTATGTATTGGTGGAAATGTTCTCACAAATATCTATTGATTGTACGCATGAGTATGAGAGCAAAATGCCTCCTTGAGTGAATATTTTCTGTTGTCCGTGACTATCGTCGTGACAACATTGAGACTTTTTGCGATTTGCGATTTGATACATACCGTAGCGATTTCATTGGTCCGCTGCTTTTTGCGTTATATTCAGAATTTCTGAAGATAATCGTGGTTGAAATAAATTTGCGGCTTGATATGTCGTGCCACTTACAGTACATGCTATACACTTATGGTGTGTTGCATGATGACGTGTTGAGATCGGGCTACAGACCAATCAAAGTTCGCGAACCACAGTAAAAACTTGAACTAGTGATGTTTGAGCCATGCCCAAAAACCACCACTTATGGTTAATTTTCTGTTAAACTCGCGTTGAAGAATAAGATTTGTTGGACTTATTTCGCTTTCGTTAATAATGAAGCCCTTGCGCTTAAGCTAACATCTAATTCTAGGATTCGCACGCTACGCGCGTGTGATTCGTAGATCTATGTGAAGTGATGAGTAAAATGGAATCGTAGATTGAAATTTAATATTTGCATGATTCTGCTATATACCGTATGTTGTGTAATGAGCCTGCATACCTGTAGATTGTACATAGTATGGTTGTGAAATACAGCTATTTACCTGCATGCAATATATTGTATTAATATCATCCATTTTAATCTATTATAAATCTACTGGGTACTTTGTGGCAGAAGTTCTTATAGTAGTAGTTTAGTAATCGAGTGTATAATTGCGCTGTATATATTTACTAGTAATATGTATTAGATTCTTGGCTACGGTTTTGTCGTACGCAAGGCTGTGGCATGAGTTCTTGCTTTTGTTGATCGATATTTAGCTCTTCAGAATTGTTCAGCTTCGCAACATTGCGATCAGAGGAGGTGCATTTGGTGTACTTTTCAATACATAGGTTTTAAATTGTATCAATTTGCAATCAAAATAAATTCGCATTTGAATTATTAGTTATTTTACTTTTATTGTCCGGTTGACGATTTAGAAGTTGTTGGAGTTTAGATTGTGATGCAGTATTAGTATAAAGTTTAGTGCACTTAATTTTAAAATTGTGTTTTAAATTCAAGCATTTCTCAATTTCATGATCTAGCTGCATGTAATCATGATTATAGTTAAATCTTAATTTTGTCCACATAAATTTTTCATTTTGCCATGGGGCTTACTGGATGTCGAAGTTAGTTGTTTAATTTGTGATGAGTGATTCTCCTGATTGTAATGCCGATGTATTCTTTATATTATTATCGGCATGGCAATTTAACGCCATCGAGAGACGATTTGATCCTGTTTAAATTCATGGTGTTCCAGTCGAAAAAGTTACAGTGCGCTTTGATACTTTTCCTACTACGTATCTTTTAACCACCTTCTGCTGTTAAACCTATTTTAAGTCAATATGAATCAGATTTTGAATACTGTATATTGTAAAATGTAGCATCTTAAATTTATATTCTATCTTTGGGAGCTATTTGATGTTATGCTTTATGTGGTTTTTTCTATATAATAGGATGTTACATTTTTTGGGGCACTGTGTAATTAGTGTGTGCGACGCAGTTAGTTGATTTGTGAACTTTGAACGGAATGTAGTGAACTACGTTTATTTCATTTATCTTATTATTTGTAATTCTCTTTAGTGCACTTGTGTTATTAAAATATACAACTGGTTTTTGTTCCATTGCATATCATTTTGTTCAAATTTTAAGCATAATCACACTTATTGCACAGAAATTAGTTTATTTTGCAAAATCCTTGAATGAGCGATTTGCACAATGAGCATATAGGTTGCCACTCGAATCTTTATTTTTTTCATGCACATTTTTTTTGAGATGGCATTTCTTATTCGCTTGCATCTAACATGGGGCTTAAAGCAGGCCAGTTGCACAGTACACAGTACATACAGCGTCTTGCATTGATTTTCTTGCTTGCAGACTTGATTGCAGTTCGTAGTTTTTACTGACTAGACGTGTCGCAAGATGCAACTGTAATTTTTGTCATTACACAATATCCTGTATGTTTCTGTTGGGCTTGTAATACGGCGTTGTAGACAGTCGAGAGTGAAATGAGCATACGGTTGCTGTACAGCAGTGTGTCAAGTCTGTAAGAGAAGATTGAATATTGTCTGATAGGATTGTAGCTCAAGTTGATCGTGTTGGATTTTGGATTGGAAGTGGACTTGCTTTGTTAGCGATATACGCCTACAGTTGAAATAAAACGAAGACGCGTTGTTGGCTTGTTGATGGTTTCTCTCTAGTCCAATGGTTTGTCTCTAGTCCAATGGTTTGTCTCTAGTCCAATGGTTTGTCTCTAGTCCAATGGTTTGTCTCTAGTCCAATGGTTTCTCTCTAGTCCAATGGTTTGTCTCTAGTCCAATGGTTTCTCTCTAGTCCAATGGTTTGTCTCTAGTCCAATGATTTCTCTCTAGTCCAATGGTTTGTCTCTAGTCCAATGGTTTCTCTCTAGTTCAATGGTTTCTCTCTAGTCCAATTGTTTCTTTCTAGTCCAATGGTTTCTCTCTAGTCCAATGGTTTCTCTCTAGTCTAATGATAATCTGGGATAAGTTTAGTAGAACTAGTACTCCAAAAACTAAGTTTTTTTTAAAAATTACTCTGATTTTTAAATGGGTAGGAGTAGGATTTCTTATAACTATGAACGATGGTGGAGTAGGCCTACTCTAGGCCTACTCCGTTTTTGAAAGGCATTGGATTCCTGTTTTATATGCAGCAGGTGTAACGCTACTCCTATTTTGTAAGGGCTAAACTGAAGTCTGATGATAATGATGAGATCTCTCTCCCTCTCCACAGGCAATAGGCCTACACAGTTCTCAGCTATTAACTGGGACCGAATGATTATGTCAATTTATTAATTTGGGTTCAACTTAACGAAAGCGGATATTGAAGCGATCTGTGCACAGTAATAGCGATGTTTTTATTCAACACGTTCAAATACTGACGGCGGGGGGGGGGAGTGAATCCAAATAGCTGCTTCAGAATACTGGGGGCTCGGATTCCCCAGATCCCCCTAAATCGACGCTTACAATGTAGCTTGTGAAATGTGAATGTGATCTATCGTTGAGCGTGCGTGACTTTTTCCGCTGCACGCCCCAGTGCGAGTTCCACGCTCCCGCGTGTGGGCGCCACTGCGGATGTGCGAGTGAAACCAACTGATGCGTGCCGTGAAACGTCCGACATCCACTCACACGTACACACACACACACAATTACACCCACACGCACAGGAACTGGGAACCATCACACTAGCTATCTCACTGCAGCGGCGCTTCTATAGGAACAACCATTTGGAAGGGGGGGGGGAGAGGGAGTTAATATTAGGAGAAGAGGGGGCTAAACTAACCGCCTGGCAGTTTTTCGTTTTTGGGTGAAAGAAAAAAACTTTATTTGACAAAATACTTGATTGGGAATATTACAACAATAAAGTGATTGAAATAATTTGATGAAAAAGACGAGGTCAATTATAAATCAAGTCAAGTGATTAGAAGTCAAGTGAAGGAATGAAAATCATTTCTTTATTCTTGACGATCAAAACGGTATCAGAAGTACTTCAGCGAAAATAGAGAGAGGGGGGGGGAGGCTTTAAGCCCTAGCCACATGGCTGCAATTTTTCAACGGCTATAGCGGTGTGTTACAACTGTAGACGCCAGTCGTGCTGACGCTGGCAGCAGATTCTATTCAGGCTTGCATGCTAAAAGCGAACAACTCTAAAAGGAATCAGATTTTTGGAGGGAGCGCGTCAATGAAGCAATCGAATATCTGATCGGGGGCGTTAGGGAGAGGATATTGGAATAATGACAATACAATGTACATCTACATGCACATGTACATGTACATGTACATGTACATGTGCATGTACATCTACATGTACATGCACATGTACATGTACATGTGCATGTACATGCACATGTACATGTACATGTAGATGTACATGTACATGTACATGTACATGCACATGTACATGTACATGTGCATATACATGTACATGTACATGTACATGTACATGTACATGTGCATGTAGATGTACATGTACATGTGCATGTACATGTACATGTACATGTACATGTATAGCCTTTAACGCGACACTGCCATTAGATTGCATGCGCCAATATTTTGATAGGACTAGGTATCAGGGAACCCCTCCCAGAAGGTGTTTGGTGCCATCGATCTTTTATTAACCACAGATGACAGTGGCCCACATAAAAAAAGAAATTAAGTTATGCACGGATCATGCAATGCGTAGGTATGAAACTAAAAGCAGGCAGCCTACTATAGGCAACATTTAGTCGCCATACAAGCTAGTGCACAAAAACGTAGGCCAGTATACCAGAGATAATAGGCTAAGTGCAGTATAACTCATATGATTGTAGGCCGCTAAAGTAGCCTAAACAAAATTTACAGCCTGCTTTGAAGCCTGCATGCCGGTGGATAGGCCTTCGAACGAAAAAATTGACCGTAAGTTACGAAAACATTTCCTGAACAGAGGTCCACTGACACGCCCTCCATCGATCAGCGGCGCAAGTGCGCACATCGACGAGGGGGTTGGGGGGTGAATCCCCCCCCCTCCAATAATATCGACAACTTATCTAACTTATGGGCCTACAACGACGTGTGCGCAGCAATAATTAATTACACCCCCCCCCCTTGAGATTTATGACACCCCCGCCCATTTTAAAAAGCCTATAGATAAATGCCTGCCGTCCGAAGATCCTCGTGAACCCTTACCTCATTTTCAATAAATTTTCGGAGCGACACTTCTATTCTCAAACCGCCCCAACTGAAATTGCCGCGACCGTTCGTCTCATTTTGACCGATACTTGCCCTGCCAAGCATCGGTGCACTATAGCGCGGCTAATTCTGCCACACGCTGCCAGTCATCGCAAGGTCCGATCCAGCAGGACAATGCTATAACATCCGATTGGAATCAGCCCTCTTCGTGCTTCAAATCCAAATCAAATCACTGGGCTTATAGTCCGTTTCGGCGCCGAAAGGCGCCATCGCGGACCTCCTCTGCCTCTACTGACAATTGAGCGTAACGCACACATCGCTCCTTTATCCCCCTGCAAGCCAAATATTTTCGTCAATAGCAAAAGATTAGCTCGAGCTACTCTGTAAAAAAATATGAAGTCGCCGCAGACACTAATTTC
This sequence comes from Chamaedrilus cognettii, assembly GCA_034695025.1. Taxonomy (NCBI): domain Eukaryota; kingdom Metazoa; phylum Annelida; class Clitellata; order Enchytraeida; family Enchytraeidae; genus Chamaedrilus; species Chamaedrilus cognettii. The sequence goes on from JAQIWG010007074.1 coordinate 9,243, forward strand.
GCTGTGCGCGCGGTTTGGGACTCATTTTCTGCTCAATCTGGCAGCTTGATCTGAATGCGTGCAGCGCATTTATGCAGAGCCTATCTCAGATTGCATTGCCTTTTTGTTGACAAAAATATCTCCGGTTCCCATATATTATGCAATTTTTCTAGAAAATACCCCAGATATCTGGAAATTGCTTTAAAAGAAATCAGATCCCTCAATCACACAAAAAATCCCTAAATCATAGCGATTATATATACCCCACTGTGGCATCACTGCCCAGTAGGCCTGCTGTAACACTCGTGAGGCGGAACTGTCGACTCCTGGTGAGCAGCAGCAGCATTAGCGACTGAGGCCATCGATCAGCCGTCACGCTCCGTTGAGTCCTCTCCCTCCTGCTCCTCTCCCTCCTGCTCCTCTCCCTCCTGCTCCTCTCTCTCCTGCTCATCTCCCTCCTGCTCCTCTCTCCTGCTCCTCTCTCTCCTGCTCCTCTCTCTCCTGCACCTCTCCCTCCTGCTCCTTTATCTCCTTCTCCTCTCCCTCCTGCTCCTCTCCCTCCTGTCCTCTCCCTCCTGCTCCTCTCTCTCCTGCTCCTCTCTCTCCTGCACCTCTCCCTCCTGCTCCTCTCCCTCCTGCTCCTCTCTCTCCTGCTCCTCTCCCTCCTGCTCCATCATTGAGCAGCATTATAAACCTATTTCGAACTATAGTCGTGTAGTGCGATGTAGGCTACACCTACAATGTTATAGTATTTCAACAGGCTACGCAGCGGTGCAGGTACATGTAGCGCCGATAACCACTCAATAATTACTCAATCATTATATGGTCTAATACTCTAAGCTACTAAGTAGACAGCTGATCAGCCAAGTTGATACAGAGTCCTTCAAGTTTTATGAATACTTATCATTGCTTCTCGTTCACAATGAATAGGGCCTCGAATTGGTCTATGCGCGTACTATATATCTGGTCATGAATGCCGATAACCTATCATCTTTCCACCTCACTGTCCCCCCCCCCCCCCGCGCGCTTGAAACAAATAGCTTCGTCGCCACTCCGACGGTCGGTAGATCGACAGCCGGGTTCAGTGCCCCCACGGGGTAAGAGCAGTGCCCCGACGGGGTGAGAGCAGTGCCCCCACTAGCCGAGCGACAGAGGCGGAAGCGCGTCTCGTGATTTGATGACTTCGCGCCCATCAGTGAGCGGCAGCAGACTCCATTGGCGGAATAACAATCGCTAAATCGGCCTTTCAGCCAGTACGCCTAGGCTACAGCGCGACCGTTAAGCCAGCTTAGTCCGGGTTTAGTCATAAAAATTGTAGATGGGCACGAGCCGATACGAAATCATCGAAAATCAGGCCCGTGCGTAAAATTATCGCGAGTAGTTCTACACAATTGTGCGAGTAGTGCGACAGGGTGTTGTCACCCGTACCCAGAATGGTGCGCATGCGCAACGTGAGTTAGACCTACCGTTGGTTCGTCATGCCGGTCGCGTTTTAAATTGAAACAAGCTAACGTCAATCCAGGTCAGTCAATGATAGTCCAGGATTTGAGGAGTTGCGACGTTCCGTTTCGTTAACGTTCCTTTGAAAATGAAATAGTCTAGAGTTCTCCACACTGGACTCAAGACGCATGTACATGTAACACCAGCAATATTATTCGCTCATAATTAGAATGGCTTATAGGTCTGCGAGCCAACACCGCAGCGTTTTCAACCCGCAGTATAACAGTCGACTATTCCACTGACACCACTCTACTGAAAACATGGGAAACCAAACTCCGTACACGCGCAGCAAATCCGAAACCAGACAGCGAACCCAGGGCGCTATCGGGGGGTCGGAGAAGCTCCCGCGTCGCAGCAAAACCCCCGGGGGCGGATCGGGGGGGTTTGTCCACTACCAGATCGTGTCCTGCCCTGAACTGTCCCAGGCCGGGGAGTCCCCGCCCCCCGTACCACCCCACCAGGGGCGGGAGCAGGACTCCAGGCTGCCGGAGCAGGGTCGGCAGCGGCGAGCGGATCCCGTGAAACCACCGCGTCAGGTGAGGAAAATAAAATGTAATGCATTGACAGTGTGAAACAATGTAACAGATCATGGACATGCGTCATTGTTCTTTTTTGGATTAGACTGTGGTCATTGACGCTTAGCAAAGTGGTACAGGGGCCTAATGAGAGTAAACTTGCATACCGCAGTTTCTAGAATCAGAATGTACTCGCAGTGTCTCAATTTCGTTTAGAAAACTCGAAAGACTCGAATTTGCGGGTAGGATATCGTACAAATTTGGCTTCTAGCATATTGGTAGGCTATTTGTTGTTTAGACCGTTTTATAGGCATAGGCTATAATAATCTTATAGAAAACTCATATCGTTGGCTTTCACACTAGCTGAGATTCCGATTTTTAAACAAAGGCTGACTTTCGTTCGAGATCATGCTAAAACCCTCATTTTTGACGAGACTTCTAGCCGTCAGTATAGTCAGGCTCATACATTTAGTTCAACTTAAGTAGGGGTTAAAGGGTTAAAGCTTTAGCCGCTGCGCAGATCGACTTGAAGGTGTTCCCATCCTTCAGTACGATGGATGATGGAGGAGAGTTCAGCAAGAGCATCATCTACGCCAAGGAACCCGTCGTCAACATCCGCATCTATCGGCGCAGCGCGGGCACGAGGGGCAGCTGGGCGGACGAGGACTGGTCGGACGAGCAGGCGGGGGATCAGGGGGGCGGCCAGGAGGGTGAGAGACCTTAAACAGTACATAACAGCTTATTTACAGGGATGATACCCTTCCAAGAAATATCAGACAAATAGAAAATCCAGCACAAATTCAAGCAGGAAAATTACCATGTTTACTAATTTACAAGCACAAAATAGATCCTCGCCCGTCGCCTTTATGTCCCGTTATATGCAAAAAACGAAATCACAACACAGAGCACCTTTTCGACTGCATACATATCGTACCTCTGATACATGATACACGTAGTCTAGTGATAAAACTAAAACGTTTTTGGACCAAAATGTGAGCTTATATCTGATATGCTCACATGTTAGTTGACTTCGAAAGGACACTATCAATAATTGAAACTGGATGGACAAGTAACTCTTGTGGTTGTCGACAGGGGAGAGAATGTCACGCAGCACGATACCAAGAAGCAAAAAGCCCGGCGGACGCCTTCCAAATGGATCGGCGAGGAAGAGGGGCGGGGTGGGAGGGGTGGGGGCAGGGGTGGGCCAGCCCCTGTCGACCTCGTGTGACCGGCAAGCCGTGTCGGTGGACCGGGCCTTGAACGCAGCCACGCCATCCAACTTGGGTCTGTCGCTCTGCTTGGAGAATTGTGTGTGATTATTGTGATAGACAGTTACTATCTATGGCAGAGATAGACAGTTACTATCTATGGCAGAGATAGACAGTTACTATCTATGGCAGAGATAGACAGTTACTATCTATGGCAG
>JAQIWG010007075.1:0-12661 GCA_034695025.1 Chamaedrilus cognettii
TGTATGGCGATATTTGTGTATGGCGATATCTGTGTATGGCGATATCTGTGTATGGCGATATCTGTGTATGGCGATATCTGTGTATGGCGATATTTGTGTATGGCGATATTTGTGTATGGCGATATCTGTGTATGGCGATATTTTCGTTGCAATGACTCGTATGTAATTTTCTGCCAGATAGCCAATGTTGAACTATGATTTGTTAAAATTCTCAAAGCTCCTTTTTTACCATTGTATATCAATGATTGTGATGCCTTGATGCTGAGATCAGCAGGTACTAGCAATAATTTAGTGAAAAGTTTTAAAATGAAAACTACCGAAACGATCTTTTTTTTTGACGCTAAAATGAACCGATTATCATTTTAGTCTCATTTTTGTCTGTCAATTGTGTGATGCTCTCAATGTTGCAGCGAGCCGTATATAATATTCAGCGGGGGGACTTCGACGACTAACCAGACCCCCAGCCTGACGGTCATGCACGGCAATAACATGACCGTTTTGGAAATGGAACATCCCGTCGTCGACTTCATCACACTATGCGCCACCCCCTGGAATAGTGGTACGATCCTGGTATTTATCACTCGCTGTGCCACCCCCTGGAATAGTGGTATGGTCCTGGTATTTATCACTCGCTGCGCCACCCCCTGGAATAGTGGTACGATCCTGGTATTTATCACTCGCTGTGCCACCCCCTGGAATAGTGGTACGGTCTTGGGATTTATCACTCACTGCATCAACCCTGGAATAATGATAAGGTCCTAGTATCTTATTCACCCCTGATATATGTAAATTGTTAGAAAATTTCATGCAATTAATGTGAAAAATTGCATTTAAGTTAATTTTTATTTGTAATTCTTTGCGACATTTGATACTGTCGCTTTTTAAGATACTAAACAAAGAATTGGCTTACAGCCCTGAGCTTCCCGGGCGAGTTGTAAGGGCGACTAAAGAAGGAGGAGCGGTTCAGTGCTTGGACACAGAACCGAACTGTAATAGTCTTTGTTACTACGCACCATCCTTAAACTCTCTCAAAACCACCATAACCATCTCCTTTATCTGGAGCATCTGACGTGAACGGCGGTTATTCTTTGTTTGTTCAGACTTCCAAGATCCTCACGCCATCGTGGTTCTGCTCCAGAACGACTTGGTCGTAGTGGATCTAGCCACTGCGGGGTGAGTGTTGCAGTTTTGCTTGCAGATCTAGTCACTGCCGGATGAGTTGCAGATGTAGCCAATCCGGGGTGAATGTTGCAGATCTAGCCACTCCAGGGTGAGTGTTGCAGATCTAGCCACTCCGGAGTGAGTGTTGCAGATCTAGCCATTCTAGGGTGAGTTGTAGATCTAGCCGCTACGGGGTTAGTGTTGCAGATTATAGCCACTCTGTGGTGAGTGTTGGGTGTGGGGGAGATGGAGCGTGAGTTTTTGTTCCTTGTAACTCTGGATCAGTGTCATCTAACTTCGTAATTGTTTCCTTCCACAAAAAGCCCCTTATGCTGCTCCCTTTGCGCCTCGTGTGCTCAGGGCAGGCTTGTTCTTGTGTCTGTGGCCGCAAATGGTCTACCCCTGCTTGGGCGTGAAATTCGGCCACTAAGCTGTTCGTGAGTGTGTGTGTGTGTGTGTGATTGGTGGTCGACATCTTAGGGTCTCTTTCAACCATGCATATTTTGCATGCAATTTTGCATGCAATTTTGCATGCAAATTTGCATGCAATTTTGCATGCAATTTTGCATGCAATTTTGCCTGCAACCGTGGTAAGGCGGACGGACGACCGTTGTCATGATAACGATTTTCTGGGTTTCATGCGCGGCTTGCATGAAGCTAAGGACATAAGGAGGCAGTTAAGGACATTTTACATCAATTGTTATTTTCTTAACATGGTTGAATGCAAAATTGCATGCAAAATTGCATGTAAAATATGCATCGTGGAAAGGAGGCCTTACTGCTGGTTGCTCGATCTTGATTTAAGTTTGATTTAGTTTTGTGGTCCAAACTAACCAATCAAATTATTCGATACAATTCTCTCATAGATTTCCATTTTCTCTCATAGATTTCCATTGGTTAATTCGGACTATAAAATTAAATCGCACTTACATCGAGGTCGAGCAACCAGCAGTTAGTATTGGATCCATATAAATCTTGACACTTGATGGAGAATTTGACCTAAGAGCTGCAGGGCGTGTGCCCAACTTATCCTTGTTTTTAGATCTGATACCTGTAGACTATGGTTTGCTGTGATTCATGTCTAGCAAACCTGTATTCAATGTGCTGTGCCTACTTTGAAGACTCTAATCCAATAAACTGTGAGATAGCCATATTTTGAGCACCCGTATCCGATGTATTGCGTTTAGGTATCCGTGTTTTGAGAACCCGTATCCGATGGATATCCACGAGTCACCGGTGACGACGTGTCAGTATTTTGCCGACTGCCCGCCAGACCTTATCCCGGCTTTCTACTCGGTCGGCTGCAAAAACAAGCCGACCGGCTACAGTGACAAGGTGCGTCCAAAAACTTATTCAAATTGATCTAGTTTCAATTGAGCCAAAATTAAGTACAATAGTTTTTGTTGCAATATCTTTTGTGCTGTTGATATTCCTTTCTGACTCAAATTAACCAATGTCGTAAATTTTTTGTATTCGATCTCTGCAGTATCTAGAAGAACACTCATTTGACCGGGAACGATGATATAATGTAGACCTTCTGAATCTGTTCAGCATTTCAGTTGGAGGACATCAGATCGTCTGGAGGACATCAGATTGTCTAAGTCCCTCTTCTCCTTTAAATCCAGGCTTAAAACTCATTTTTTCAAGTCCGCTTTCTGTATGTAGTCTGTTGCACTTCTACCGCACCTACGATTCCAGCAAACGATGTTTTTCCAGCTCCGTTTGTGTGACATATTCTTGGTGCGTTAAAAGTGCACTAAACATACATATATACAGTCTGTACAATAAGATTGGACTCGTATTGATTATTAATGTATTTCATTTTATATGAAACTTTATTCACCACATTGGACAGATAAATAATCAGAAAAACGTCAATTAAATAAAGAAAAAAAGGAGGAAAAGGGTGAAATGAACAGTAGCAAAATGTTGCTATGGTCATAGTCTCAATGTCTCATCGGCCTCAATTTTGAGGCCGAGTTGAAGTGTGATGGTGGCTTAATTGCCGGATTAGCTGCTAAAGGTGACGTCACAAGCATTTAAAAAAGTGACTTTCGTAACAGACAGACCGCCGATCAGGTCAACTGGCAGTCAACTCGCAATGGTGGATATTGGCCTGAGCGATGATCAAAATTTTTGGCCTTATTGAGACATCCTGATATATGAGTGGGATAATAGCAACTCCTATATAGTTATATCTTTATTTCACACAAAGTATAGACACCACAGTTTAGAACACAGAGCAAGGAAATAAAGATCAAGAACGCACTGCTCGCAATTGCAAGCCATCGGGCACGTTAAACCTACTGATAAGCATCAGCCGAGAATGTGTTTTCAAGCAAATCTTATCTTTTCAAGCAATAACCACACAGAGCACTCAGATAGGTAAAGTACTTTAAGTCACGCGCTTGTGGAGAGCTATATCGGTGGCACAGTTTATTTTGAGGTTAAAGTTGGTTATGTTTTCTTTGTAGGTGTGGCCGATACACGGTGGGGAGTGGGGGGCGGCCACCTGCAGCTACCCGGAAATCATCATTACCGGGTAAGCAACCGGCCGGTCTTCAGGTACTACCAAAATATTAGCGTATTTGTCTTAAATATTGCGGTGTAATCCGAGTTACTATTGGGCAATCTTTGAAGAAACCTCTTTTGAAGAATATTCACTGCAAGCCAGGGAGCAAAGAATTGGCATGCAGCCCAGAGTTCTGGTCGAAAAAGTCAAGAAGACAGATCGAGTCATGAAGGGTATTGTAGAAGGGGGAGTGGTTCTTTGCCGATGCCGAGGGACTGAACCAGACTGTAATCGTCTTTGTTATTGCACACGGACCTTAAGCTCACAAACCTCTTGAAGAGACGTCAGTATCTATTAGGCCTTTTGAGGTAGTCGTCTCCAGCAGATATTCTATAGTTATTCGTGTTTGACAATAATTACAGACAACCGGCATATTCTGTGCATATGCAGCATATTCTGTGCGGAGATACAATCATCACGGGGTAGTGTTTATGAAATATTCATCGATTCATTGCTGATAGATTCTTTAGAGATGGTCATTTGAAAGTGGTCATCAGAGATGACCACTTAATAATAATAATAATACTGTGAAAACTTGGATGATCACTACTTCTATGGAGAAAATAGTTAAATACATAAGTAGTTAAATACAATAGTTAAATGGTTAAATAGTTATAACGTAGTTCAAGTCTCAAACGGTCACAAAAAGGTGCTCCTAGCGATATTGTAATCTTTTGGCCCAATTTTTTCAGGTTTATGGCTGAGAAAATTTGATGCTAAGTCGTGAATTTTGAAAAGAAATTAATTTCTGTTCAAAGGTTATGAAACTTCTTTGAAAAAAGTCAAAAAATCGTTTGGATATTGCGGTGAAACCTAGAAGCACTGAACGCTTGTCCGACGTGGTGCTCCCACGTATGTCTTGTTGCTATCTAGCTTGTGTTTAACAGTGTGGATGGTTGCATGTTTGCAGACACGCCGACGGATCGGTGAAGTTCTGGGATGCATCCTCAGGTGAGCGGTCTGAAATTGCTGCGGCGACTTACTCTCTCTTTGTGCCTATTGGCATTCCTATAATTGGATTAGTCTGTGACCCACGCTGTGACTTGCCCTAACTCTTCCTATGACCGATCCTACAGCTCTGCTAATAATCTGTCCTATGACCCAGTGTATAGCCCATTCTTCAACCCTGCTTATGGCCCGCCCTACAAACTGCTAATGACCCTTTCACAACCCTGCCCACGACCTGCCCTGCAGCCCATCCCATAACCTGCCCATTACCCAACAACCCCGCCCATAACCCGCTGCCGTGTGCGGTGCAGTGAAGATGCAGGTTTTGTTAACAAATATATATTATCCACCTACAGCACAGCCTACAACACACCCTACAACGTGCCTTAAACCGCCCTGCAGCCCACCCTACAACCCGCCCTAAGACTTAGCCATTAACTCGCTGCCGTGTGTGCTGGTGCAGTGACGATGCAGGTGCTGTACAAGCTCAAGACGGCCAAGGTGTTTGAGGAAGGGCGCCAGCGCACCGGGGGGCCCCCGCCCCCTGATGACGACGAGTGTCCGTATGCCGTACAGCACGTCTACCTCTGCGCAGACAGTCGTATGCTCTGTGTGGCGGGGGTCGGGCACGTCGTGTTGTTCCGTTTCGCCAAACTCGAGGCCACCACCGAGTGCCCGGTGGGTGGATAACGCAGAGTGCCCAGTAAGAAAATAAACCAGAGTGGCCAGTAGGAAAATAAACCAGAGTGCTTGTTGAGAAAATAAACCAGAATGCCCGTTGAGAAAACAAACCAGAGTGTTCGTTGAGAAAATAAACCAGAGTGCCCGGTAGGAAAGTAAACCAGAGTTAAAAATAAGCGCCGAGGAGCAGATAAAAAATAACACCCGGCCTATAGCCCACCCTACCTGCCCACAACCCGCCCAACAACCCCGCCCGTAACCACTCTGCGTGCGAGGATGGACACGGGACCGCACGCACGCAGGTGCACACAGCCTGTTGAGAAAGTAAACACTGAGTGCAGTAAGAAATAAGCGCCCGCTTTTAGGAGACCCTATGACCCTATTAGGCGGTGAATCTAAATCCATTATTATTATTACTATCTCGATTTGGCTATGCCGGCCTTGTACTAAATTGTTTAGCAGTTTATGAGCAGGGCTGTGTTCAAGAGGAAATGACATTATGTGTTGCAGTCAGCTTGCTTGCATACTACATATGTAGTTTTTGCTTGCATTTATAATGTCTGCTGCGTGAAATAAAACGAACGTTTCCATTATATTTTTAAGGCATAATCTACCGAGTTCTCGATTGCGTACTGCCGTGTGCTGTCAGACTCTGGAGGTAAGCGTGGTATATGAGATCTATGACGGGATGGACTCCCCAGACCCGCTCGAGTTCCCCCTCATTCCCCCCAAGCAGACCCTCGGGCACGTCTCCCAGCTCAGCTCATACGCCAACCAGGCTTCCAACGGAAAGGTTTGCGAAAAATAAAGAAGCTCTACTTAACGCTAACTCAAATGTCAGCGTGGGTTCAATTTGATTATAGAATTTAATTTATTTGTAAATAAAAAATACAAATTTAGTATATTTTACAATATATCGTACATGCATATCTAAAATATTTAGCAAAATGACAATTTAAAAGACAATTTAAAATACAACGTCATCCTTTGCTAACATCTGCAAAACGGTACATGATAAAAAAGTCACACCGATAAAATTCATACAGTGCATCATTATATATGTATGATAAAGTGGTAGTGGTGGCGACCCCATCCGGTCCCGTGATTGTCGAGCCCGGATTCCCCCATCCTGCCCCAGGGGCCGGCCAGCCACAGTTTCCAAGTTGCCAGCAGAGCCGCCGCCCCCACAGGGTTTATCCACAGATCCATGGGTTTGAGTGGTGTATATATTTGTAGTTGAAAAGGTGTGTAGTTGTGTGCAGGTCTGTTTTGAATAGTGGGCGCTGTGGCGATGGGTGTGTCTGTGGATCTATTTTGTTTTTGTATGTCATAAGTAAAGGGGATTTGCCTGTTTCGAGTTGTGCAAGGGTACGTCTTATTTTGCATGCCGGTGTTTCTTCAGATTTGTGAATGTCTGGTGCTTGTTGCTGGAGTATTTTGTTTGGTTCTCTTTCGTTTAGATATTTTTGTACTGCAGAAGTATGGATAGTTTAAAAAAATGATTTAGTGTATGATAAAGTCTAGTCGACTTGTGACTACGAGATGAAATGTGTTGATGCGTTCAGCCCCCTACGAAATTGATTTAATTATAGTATTTAATTTACTTGTAAGTTTTATTGTAGTATTTAATTGTGAAATTAATTGAGTAGATTTTAATTTACTCGCAAATTTGATTGTTTTTCAATTGTTAAATTGATTATTGATGCTGTAATCCGGCTCAGCGACCTGGAAAATAGAGAAAGCCTGAAAACGATGGGGAAAAGACAGGAAAATTGTGGAGAATTTGCTTACTGATCATACGAAAATTTGAATGCAATTTGCAGGAGCTTGGTAAACTTACTGAGCTGAATTTTATCTTGGGTCTTGGCTATCGTTATCAGTATTGAAGCATGTGAATTTGTAAAAAAAATGCATCTGGAATAAGTTGAATATAGCGTGACTGGAATGTTGTGATTGAAATTTTTTGCTACCTGAAGATTTTTCACTACCTGAAAATTTTCACTACTGACTGCAATACGTCAAGATATAAATGCATTTCCATGCGGCATAATTATAAGCACCCTGCTGTGAGACCATTAAATTGTTCCATTCCAGGAGCCGATGACGTCAGTTCGAACAAAGTCCGGCTCGCGCAAGTGGCCGGCCGGCTACCAGCCGATGCTCTGCTGCCTCGTGACGTGGATAGACAACGAACCGTCGCCACCAATCACGAGCCTCTCCCTTAACTCTCGGTTTGGACTGTAAGTACCAGCGTCGCGTTAAATTATTTTAATTTAGTATTAAGATAGTTTCTTTGCTATTATTTAACGTATCAAATTGTAATTAATAAAATCACTGCGTAATAATTCACACTAGTATTTCACTTTTATATTGAATTAATTAATATGATTAATAATTCAGTAAATCAAGCCTATTTCACAAAGCATATATTAAGTGCATTTAAAGTGATTTATCAAAATCAAATAAAACATTTTTGCATCTTGTTTTTATCAGCCTGGCGTTTGGCAACGAGTGTGGGATAGCCATCATTGACATTGTGCAGAAGACCTGCCTCCTGAGCATGGGCACTCCAGATCTATATGGTAATTGTACTACTGATGTGATGCGATTCATGGTTTATATGATTCTTGGATTTTTGGTTTTGACTTAACGTGTCATCTGGTAATTTGTATTGATTTTAGTATAAAACAAGATATTCTAGAATTTGTAAATCGTAAGTAAACATACTTACATGCTTATTGTTGCTTGCAACTACTTGCAACTTGTGACAAATGTATGTCTAACAGCTTTGCTCAGAAATACATTTGACCATACGAAAGCTTTAGCAACAGCCAATTAGATAATATAAAAGACACTGAAAATTTCTTTGAATATTTGTCAAATTTTAATCTATTTTTTGAGATGTAGGATTGGTTGGATTGTTGTCATATGGGGCATGGCCTTTCATTGGAGCTGATTTTCTGTGACGTCAGTAGGCAATGGACCAATTGTTCTGTGCAATTGGTCAATAGTATTTGAACCCTATTTTGAGAAAATTTACATGCGGACCACAAAACACGTATATGTAAAATAAAATTAAACGTAACTAAACGTAGTAACGTAATAACTTCTTTGAAAATTAATAAATACAATAAATCACAAAATACCACAATGCCTCACTAATCAATTCCTCTGTCAAATAATGTTTCTATGTTCCGCGCGCAATCAGGATCTATGGATCCGTACTCGCGGGCCCCGCGATCGCCAAAATTGAAAACTGCCAGCGGGGGTGGCGGGAAGGGGGGATCAGGGGGGGATGCTGTGCTGCAGGGGACGGGCAGTGCGGGGAGCGGGGGGCTTGACGAGTGCAGGTCCCCCACCGTAGAACAGGTGACACGTTGATTTTAGTCAAAGTTCGGAGAGAATTGTGTGATTTTTAAAAATTGCCAATTACCAATCTCAACTATAAAATAGTTGACATTTTAAAAATCTTGTAATTGCAATGCTTAGAGTGCTTCAATTGGAAGTAGGATTTATAGTAAGATTTTAAATTAGCATTAGCTATTATACAAATTGTGGTTTAGAAGGCACAGTGTATTTATGATGAATTTGCAATCGTAGATATTAATATTTGTATTACTTACGAATTATTATTTTTTTAAATCATCAGATTTCACGAGTTGTTTCTTTACTTGTAAGCGGTGACTACGTCATAATCGACTGACAATATTTAAGAATTTTTTTTGTGCTTCAGAAGGCCAGTGATATAAATTATGTATGAATATGCGCACTGTAATGAGATAAATATGCTATATATGTATTTGCACCGGTATTAGTCAACGGCTGAGTCGTAACAGGGCGATAGACTTTGTAGCGGAGTCGTTTGATAAAAATTCTAGGAAAACTCGGACAAAAATAATGTAAAGCTGGAATTTACTTCTAAATAAGGTAACGATCTACGCTCTTATGCTTCGCATAAGTGTGTTTAAAGGCTTGCTTTGGCTTCTGGTTGTACAATGAACTATTGTTGTACATGAAAAAAAATAAGGTAATATGATGTAGATTATGCGTGGGATTTTCCCCGGTGCAATTCCCTTGGTAAAAAAAGTTATGATCAAAAGTTAGAAAATAATAATATACATCAATATATAATCATGGATTTTCCTCTGCGTGAATACATAGTCTAGCTTCATTTGTGCAGTTTTGAAGATACCGACACGAAATTTGCGCAGGTGAGTCACAAATATCAAAATGCAGGTCATAGGGAGATCTCTTGCCCCCGGGGCCCCCCATGGGGGCTCCTTGGCCGCATACAAAGAAGTAGGGAAAAATCGACTTAGATTCTTTCTTCGATGCTGGTAAGGGCTCAAAAAAGGAGCTTCCAAAGGGGTCCAAAAGGGGCCCCAAATGGACCATGGGCCTCTGCGGGAAGTTTTTGGGGCCCATGCCCTGAAGGGGCACAAAGAGGGCCCCAAATGGGCACCAAGATTTTGAGCATCACAGTTTTTCATGATGCTGGTGGTGGTTCAATATTGACCCTGAAGCCCATAATGGATGCTGGGCTCCCTTTGGGAGCCCCCGGGGCCCCCAATGGGGGCCAAGGGCCCTCCTGGTCACATAACTAATTTTGAAAAATCGATCCAGATGCTCAACGCGATGCTATTTAGGGCTCAAAAGAGGTTCTCCAAAGAGACCCCAAAGGGGCCGTGGGCTTCACAGGGGCTGGGGATCCCAAAAGGGGTCCCGTGCCCTGAAGAGAAATGAAGGGAGCCCAAAGAGTCACCGAAGTCTTCCAATGCCATCTTTTCACGATGCTGGTGGAGGTTGAAAATTTACCCTTCAGGCCCCTTTAGAGTGGATTCTGGGGAGCCAATGGGGCCACAATGTGGGCCCCTTGGACTGAATGTAAGGAGCCGCATGGGGGCTAATGGGGCTCCGGGGAGCTCTGGATGCTCATTAAAGGTTAAAAAAATGCTTGAGGTGGGCCTCGCAGGGGCTCCCAGGGTCCAAAGGGTCCCTCCAGTAGCCCCTACCGAGCCCTGCACGGGGCCCCGGGAGGCCGCAAGGCTCTTCCGAAGCAGATACAGACGTTTTTCACTATGCTGGTGCTGGCTTAGATGGGTTCCACTGGGCCAATTAGGTGTCCCAGGGTCGCATCCTTCAAGACCCTCTAGGTCTCCTGATGTCCATGACAGCCCTTTCAGCCCCAACTATTGTCGAGTACCCCAGTTACTATAAGTACTAGTAATGCATGAATTGTACATAGTGTAGTTTGAGTTCGACCAGGGCCTTCCTGTGGCTGACTTGAGCCTTATTATGTCAGGCTATGACCTTTTTGCGACAGCATGGGCATATGTTGGGCTAAACTGGGACGGACGTTAAGTTGCGGGGCCAGGTTAGGGCATGCTGGGACACGTTATACCCCTTTGGGCTAGGCTGGTGGCTTGGGCTTGGGTATTGCCTTGTTGAGCTAGGCTGTGTGAAAAGTTTTTGGGGCAGGCCATGCATGCGGGAGCCCTGTTGGGTCAGGCCAGGGCCATATATTAATTGTTGGGCCATAGTGGCCCAGGCTAGTGTTTTGTTGGGCCACCATAGAAACATGCTGGATTATGTAACCATGATTATCTGTGAGTTCTTGTAATATGCCTACAGACTATAGCGACGTCTACTATGAAGTCAAGCAAGACTCCAGACTAATTGATTCACTGGAACCCCCTTGACTTCTCTATACCAACATCATGGAAAGCTTTGGTGTTCTCTTCGAGAGCCTCTTGTGGCTCCCAGGAGCCCCTGCGCACTAATTGGAGTCCTTTATGCGCACTTAGGGATACTTAGCCCTCTATAACATTAGGGCCCCTTTGGCGCCCCAGAATTCATGTATGGCGTCAGGGACAATATTTCGAACATCAATCAGTAATATTAAAAGCTGTAATGTCCGAACTCTTTGGTGCCCCTTCAGGAGCCCCCCTGCTGCCTTTTCGGGGCACAGTGCCCCATTGGGGCCCTTAGCCAGTGGCCAATGGCCACAAGGCCACTTTCGGGCCTCTTGTGAGCCTCGGTTGAGCCCTCGATGGCGTTCTGGAGAGCATCGTGGTCTATTTTTCTCTATTTTATATGTGGCCGGGGGCCTTTAGCCCTCAAAGAGGGCTCAAAAAGGGAGCCCCGAAATACATAGGGGCTTCTGGAATTGACCTGCTTATTGAACCTCCACCAGCATCGTGCAAAACTATGGTGTGCAAACTCATTTGGTGCCCCTTCAGGTTCTTGAGAGACCCCCGTCGGGGGCGCCCTGGTGCCCCTGTGGGGCACAGGGCCCCTTTGGGGCCCCAATTTCTGGGCTCCCATTGGACCCCACCCGCCTTCGGGACCCCTTAAAGCTCTTGGAACATCTTTTAGATGTAAAAGATTAGCTGGCTTACGGTCTATGAATGACGAATGACGCTAATGTTATTATATATATATGTATATATTTTTTATCATAACTTAGTTTCCCGCAGGAATTGAGATGGGGAATTTTTCCATTTTTTCTACATGGTAGTGTGCTCAAGATCTCAATTTTGCAGCTTTACATTATTCTTGTCCGGGGATTTATTCCCTCTACTGCGCTATTGCGGTAGCTGATATCTCAGCTGTTCGCGATAGTTTAATACCAGATATCATTTTCAAAAATTACAGTTCTGGAGATTAACTTGTTCTATTGCTTTTCATTCAAGCCTATATAATTGGCGAGTTCATGCTTCACCTGAAGGTTGATTTCTTTAAATGGACGTTCCTTCCTTTTCTTTTCAAATAAATGTAAGGACCGTGTGTGAGCAACAAAGACAATCACAGCCCGGTTTCTGTGTAAGAGAGCCGCCGCAGAACCGCTTCCATTTCTTAGTCGCCTTTTACCACTCGTCCGGGGAGCTCTGGGCCTCAAGCCAATTCTCTGTTCCCCGGCTTTCAGAGGGTTTGGAGTGGAGAACGCAGAAGAGTGAACAATGTGGCAGATGGTTTCAATTTGAAATGATATTTTCCTACTAAAAAAGGTTTCCACATAATGGTCATTCGTTGATGCGTCAATCTTGGTCTATCGGTATAGAATATCTTTTCTTGTTTCATAATTTCTTGTTTAGCTTAATTTTCTAGCATCGGTACGTCATTTTTTGTCTGCGAATTCTTTGTGTGACGTTCGCTGTCTTTTGTTTTTCAGTCAGTTCTAAACTTCGTATTGATTTTAATATTTTTAGCATTTGTTTCTCCGGTTTGACTGTTTGACTGTTTGTTTGACTGTTTGACTGTTTGTTTGACTGTTTGACTGTTTGTTTGACTGTTTGACTG
>JAQIWG010007076.1:0-12661 GCA_034695025.1 Chamaedrilus cognettii
TATTAAATATCAAATTATTATATTAAATATCAAATTATTATATTAAATATCAAATTATTATATTAAATATCAAATTACTATATGCATGCCTTGCTAGGCGTTTAGGCATACAGTTTATGCTGATGAGACGTTCATTTTATGGGTTCGATAATGATATTTTAAATCTTTGGTACAAGTAGCATGGTTTAAAATTAAACGGGGAAAAGGCAAACTAAGTAACGACAATTATTTATTAAAAGCAAAACGTTCTCGTGACAAGATAGTAAGCAGCGCCTGATATTCGACAGATAAATAAAGGCCTATAGGTAGTCTGTGTTAAAATGTTATCGCTAGACCGTGTAACGCAATTATATAGTAAGCAATATATATTTCTCCGTGTAACGGTAGGCTTAAAAGTATTTCAAAAAAATCGGATTTTTATGTTGACCGCGCTACTTTTAACTGTCTGCTTCTAGCTTGTGAACGTTTCATATTGTTTTGTCTTTTCCAACACCGTTTCGGCATGGAAATTTCTTTGAAACACCCAAAATGAAACCAAAACGGGAACCAATTAACCGCCGCTGTCTGTGTCAATTTTCTGTCCCACGACCCAAGCTTTCATTCTTTGCTTCCTGTTTCTTTCACTTTTCAATTACGGCCAATGACGTGGCGAAGTCGACTTATAGCCAACCGTGGCGACCGTCTCGAAGGAGTGGCCACTGTTGAGCAAAGTTCTGCGGTGTCTCTGGAGTACCATTTCACCAGTCGCGTCCACGCCTCAATGTTCGTGGCGCTGAAGCTAATTATTTGGGAGGGATGTCGTGTGCCCGTTTCAGGACAAGATAAGTTTCTCTTGAGTATTTAGGAGGTTTCAAGGGCAATGGAAAGCTTATCCTAATCAAATCAAGCTGAGCAGTGAATAGTTCTTGTCGGTGCTACGCGGTCTTGAGGTATTGAAAGCGGGTCCAAGGTAGTCTTGGCTGCACTTAATCAATGTAAGGTATACAGAAGAATGTTGCCACGTGTAAAATGCGATGGAGCAATTATCATAGCAATTGGAGTAGAGGACAGACAGGCACAAGTGTGGCCTGCAAGAAAAAGACACTATGTTGCTAAAAGTCAAGCGATTTGACAACGATCGGCTGTAAAATCTAGTAAACCATCTGCGTCACATAAATTTTTTATTTAAGATAAATATTTGTGGAATTAAAGGCCATCATTGTGTAGATACAAAGTCCAAAAACGACACTCTCATTTTTAAACCGCGCAAGCCATGCACACTGGCTGAGATCTAGCTTGAAAGATTGTATATGGGACCCTCCTCTTCTCTAAATTTCACAAGGCGCGGATGGGGAAATACTACACTCTTGACCAACCAAAGAGCGGCGGCGTTCATCTTTATCTACGGACGTGAACCGCTTTATTCCATCGTTGGCACAAAGGAGCTTCTTCCGCAGTATATCAGCTTCGCCGAACTTCTGCCGCGTACCCGCAGTGTAGGTGTTGACTGTTGACTGCGAGCGTTTAGCGGTGCTGAATAAGATTTACCAATAGGCCTTAACATTGTTCGAGTTTATTCTCAGTTTGTGGGTTACTTTTACCGTTTGCGACACTTTAGCAGTACAGTACTAGATTTTACAGCAGTAGGCACTAACACACTGTGCGGCACTTCAAGAAATTGACACGATCCTTTCAAGCAAAACATCCAAAAAGAGTAAGCATCGGACAGCTTGCATACAGACATCCCTAAAAGATTCGTTTTTACGAAAACCGTTTCAGTAATTCAGCATATTTTTTTGCTTAAAGTAAATTCATCAGAACATTCATAAAATTGTAACGCAGATTGCCTGAGATTTGCAAGGTATTTTTCATGAAATCACTCTGGCCGATTCAACTTATCTCAATAACAAATTAGTCATGCATAAGATTTTCTAAAAGATCCTATAACATCCACACCACTCTACTCTCGCTCCCCTCTACCGATCGGTTGGATCCTAGGAGTACTAATACTCATTGGAGTTGGTCGGTTGGACCCCACTTCGTCTTAATTATCAATCAACGTCCGCCATGACGAATTGATTTTCTTCCCGTCACCGACAATTGAGACCGACTGAAAGCCTCGGGCCGTCTCAGCCAACACGGGAATTGATACTAGCGCGAAACAACCTAAAACAATGACGCTGACTTTTAAAACGAACGGGCGCTTATGGATATGGGCCCTAAGCGATCGGGAACTGCCTGCAGCAGGATTATGCACGGTTGAAAGTTGTAATTCAGTAAGCTGTTGGCAATTCAGCTAATTGTTCGGGGGCATGGGTTGCAAAATGACAATGCTACGTAAGGAACGAAGATCGGGATATAGAAATTTTGACGTAAAATCGTGAATAATTCTGATCTTTAATATTATGGCGTCGAACAATGATGTCGCTTCTTCTTGAAATGAGAGGCTGTAGGCTAACTAGGCGTGCACGAAACGGGGTATTGAGCAATCACGATAAGCAAGGCATATTCGGTTGAATCATCGTGTACAGATTGTACAGTGTATGGAATAATATTGACAGAATTTGTCACATTGACGAGAAATGGCAACGGTGGGCTATATTAAAATTTGGCTAGCCAAGCGCGTTCGTAACAAAATTGGTAAACGGATAGGCCCAGAGAGGTTTCTTCGAGCATTGCTTTGAGGAAAAGATTCATTTTATACGCCGGTTACATCGCTTCGTGAGATTTAAAAAATAGAATCTACACGTGAGACACAATATGAACAGTATGCCGTTGTAGTCTGATCATCTACATGTAAGCCTTTATTATGATTATTGACGCCACTCCAAAATAGATAGGCTCCGCTTCATCCGCATTTTCGATTGAAAGCAAAACTCATATAAGCAAAGCTTTTAAGTGGATGTCTATTTAATTTATTGCGATTTAAACTTAAACTGTGTACCGTGCCTTCCATGCATGGCATGCGCTGTGACGCGACACAACCTCGAAACTGTGCAGGCCCATGCTGAATCGGTGGCGATAGGGTGGAGGAGCGGGGTGGAGGGCAGGTTGTGATTAAGCTCAATGCTTCATTCAATGCTCTTCACCGACATGTGTTTGAAATACAAGTGTATCAAACTTTTTTTAAAGCAAGCTTACAGTTTTCCAAAGCGTCATCTGGTTCAAATTTCACGCAAGACGCATCCACGCCTCAAAGCGATTATGACGCTGTCACCGCGCCTGGCGGCTTGCTGATATTAACGTCCAGTCATGGCAGACGCCAGCGGGTGTTAGTTTGCCGGAACTTTAGCACCTGGGGCCTGTTTCTCAAAATATCTTACGCAAATTTTAGTCTTAAGAAGTTCTTAGGAAAATCCGAAGCCAATTTTAGTCTTAGTCATTTTAAACCCCGCACCGCCACTCGGAATAAACCGAATGATGACGTCACGGCGGTCGGCGGTTTAATTTAATTTAATTCAAATCTTTTTTAGGATTAAGTTTAGGCTTAAAGTTACGGAAACTCTGAGAAACAGGCCCCTGGTGCTCTCGCGCTGGACGTCAACCTGGGAGGCCACACGATGTACGGAGGGCCCTTCCGTACAGCATCCCAAACAATGCAAGAGATCTTCCAGCTGCACGAACGCTATCTGAATGTCCTGGATTGCATCTAAATACAATCTGTATTTTGATAATGACCCTAACGTGAGTTCTTTCGAAAGGAATTCAATCTAACAACAGGCTAGGACTTTCACCTCTACAACAATTACTCGCCCCGTTCCGGACATTTTGTTTTAAAGAGACAGAATCTTTTCTCAAATGTCTTTTCATTGTCTTTAAAATAATTGTCTTTGTTTCAATGTTTTCTCTCCTGTAATACTAACACTGCCCCCCCGCCCCAGCTCAACGATCATCAGTCCTGGATCCGTCCCTGAATACCCACACAAGATACAACACATTGGTCTAATACAAGACTGTTGAATGATTCCACGCCGTTGCTTTATATGTCCACATTGCAGCGCCCGCGCCGCACTGAAGGATGAGCCGCCTACTCTGCACACAATGCGCTCTAATGACGCTCGTCTGTCCACGCGCGGAGAAGAGCCCGACTCGAACTAATAGCTCCTCGATTGTCAATGCGCTGCTCTCGCGTCCACGTCCCATCCCAACAAACACTCGTCAGCGCTCTCGATCAGTGGCGTACTGCTACTACGCCTGCAGATTTAAGCGGTGCTTACCCCTTCCTTTGCGTTTTTACTAACAATTTGCAAAAATTAATGTCATTGAGGTTATTTAAGTTCAAATGATGAATAATAAAGCAATTACTAATAATTAATTTAGGGTCCAATTGCGCGTCCCTCGGCTATGTGACTTCATAGTTTAGACAGGATACAATCAATTTGAGTCTTCATTTGAGCCTGATTCTGAAACTGATCAGAACTGCTCATAATTGTCAATTGACTTCCTGTAAATGTTATATTTTTCTTGTTTTGTAAATGACAGTGGCATGTCTGTTGTGTTACTAATAAACGAATATATATGTGCTCCAACTGAAGGAGAATCCCCCCCCCCCCTCCGTACTACATCTAAATAAACGCCTCCGCCCTCCATCGTTGTCGACACAGACTCGCAATCTGCGGCCGGACTAACGGACGGGCGGGCGGGCGGACGGACGCAGAAATCAAGTCCCACTCAATCTCTCTCCGGAGAGCCTGGTTTCTTTGAGGACGCCTAACGCGTCGTTGACGTCCGACTGAAGCCGCTATTCACGACGGCTTCTGCGACGATGGCGTATACTGCGGCGAGGCTTACGGACGCGCTAAAGAGGAAAAGGACGCTTTTGGATATTAGAGAGGCATCGAGTGTGGGTTGAGTTTGCGTGCCGTATAAAACGCCTTTTATAATTCGATAACATGCGAGACTAAAGATGACGCTGCGCTTTGTATAGAATGTATCTAATATCCTCCCAAAACGCGTACGCTAGCCTACATAATTGTATATCGCCTACAGTCTGCAAAAGTAATTTGTACACGTTGCCATGAACTGTAGGATATCTTAAGCTTCGGACGCTTGAATTAAAATATAGAACCCTTTCGGCGTTATGCAGTAGTTTAACTTCTGTTTATGACACGTTTGAAGCTGGCTGTTTTACGCGCATCTACTGAAATAATTGTTGAATGCAGGCCGATTCCCTTCAACACTTTTGTTACAAACGGCTATCGTCTCCAGTGTGAAATGAGAAAACAAGACGCTTCACTTTAGGCTGCTAATGAAAGCAAAACACCTAACGTCAAAAAACAACAAAATTTATAAATACTGCAAACTACAAATTAATTACAGTTTTCATCGGTATTTCCTAATGCTAGAGCGGACGTCTCGCCGTATTGGTATTGCTCTCCTAATGTGTGCGTGCATGAGTTTGCCTTGTCAATAATCAGATCTACCTTGATTCTGTTGAACATATTGACGCCGTCTGACAGCACGTATTTCCTCATATTTCAGCTTATCTATCGAGCGTGTATGTCAAATATTCAAACAACTACCGGGTTGCAAGACGTTTCTCAACAGTGAAGTAATAAGCTGAAGCGGAGCAGCAACTACTAAGAAAAACTACTAATGAGAAGAAGTGTCAATAATTAGATGCACTGCGAAACCAAAAGGTGTAAATTGCTCTCTTGAAATCCTTATAACACATTTATCCATTAATTATAATCCGGAACAAATACATGTATAATTATATTCAAGTACTCCTGGTGTGTTTTATGACACTGCAAGATAAGGTACTTAAATTCAAACATCTTGAATCAACAAGGCTCTACCGTCTACATGTTAACTCATAAATCTGGACTATTCAACACACAAGTTACGCTTACAATTTGTGCAGCAGGCTATCTCGAATGGATCCAACACCACGACGGATTCTTGTATTGCCCTAAGCGACACTCATCGGTATAGCTTACTGCAAGCAGGCGATTCTCTAATCCGGTCCCTTGAGGGTTACGATCGGCATGATAGTCGGAGGCTGGTGTAAAGCGTCAAGCCGTAACCTTTAGACATATTACACGCTCTGGACGTGACGCGTCCAAACCACTTACGCGGCTACATGTAAGATCACTCTTGCTGGGGGCAGTGTGCCCAAGGTGGACGGATAATCCCGAGCTCCCCTAAATTGTGACATTATTGATAAAGCACTAAATGAAGTGCGAACTAAGTGTTAAAAATGGGTTCAAAGGCAAAAGCAAAAATTTTGAACAGTAAGCTTGCAGCACACATAACCTGTGCCTCCACTGAATTTTTGTTATAAAACAGCATAGGAAAAGTATAAGAACCTATTTTTTGGGCGTATTAAGTTGAAGAGCGACGACAAGTATTTATTGATATTCAGGGTTTTGGCGAAAATGTCTGTCCCTACCCCTTCCTCTACTCCCCCCGGTTGTGAATTCTGTACAGGAAACGATAAAAGTCACTGTCTCAAGACCCCCCCCCCTTTCGCTCGTGAATTTTCGTGCTTCTCAATATTTTGTGCTGTACGCCGCCATTGACCCTTATTGACTGACAACAATATCGCCTGTATTGTCAAGTGACTGACATTTAGGCAGCACCGAAAAATAGTTTGACAGCTGAGATGTCTGAATGTTACGAAGCGAGTTGCAATGCAGATGTTAGGTTGTTGACGTAAGAAATCTCATAGCTTTAAAAATAATTCAACTCGAGGCACGATCAATGACACGATTTGCAAAAAATAGCTGCAGACAAAATCCTAATTTGCAAAGAACTGTTGTCGCAGGTTATAATTATTAGTGCGCTAAACTGCACAATTTTATTCATCGGCGAATTCCTAAAACTAAGTCTTCAACGAGAATTAGAAACCTGTGTCACCAACCTGCCTTTGGTAGTTTTGTCGCTAAAAAAACTTAAATTTTAACTGCATTGATACATTTCTAGCGTAGTTCTAACCAGTGACTGCTATAGTCAAAGCACTCGCTCCACTTCCAGAGCTGACCAGAGTGAAACTCTCGCAGTGGCTGTCAGCTGTAGGCATAACTCCAGTTGCGACAGTGTCACTGCTAGCAGAACTACGTCACATGACTCTGGAGCCGATCATGTGCGCTGCAGACACGCGCACTGAGCAGTAGTGTCTCGTTGTTGCAGACTAGTAGCGCGCAGCCAAGCGCAGCTTTGCCCCACCGCTGAATAAAACTTCATTGTTAAATATAAGGTGACTTAATTAAAAGTGGAGAATTTTATGTTTATGCGAAAGTTTAAAAAAAAACGTAGCCTCTTAAAAAGATTTTTAAAAAAACTAAACAAACTACCCTATTGTACACACACCGGAACGAATTGGTTATTTTGAGAAATTTTTACTCAGACATCGCATGCAACGTATTCAAAATTTCAGCAGAGCTTTCTGACAAATTTTGGAAGAGCGTGAAGTGTAAAATTAATGAAGAGCGCAATGTTCATGTCTTTTGTTTAGGCAACGCGCAATGACTCGCACTGGAGAAAATCTCAGAAGTCAAGTCGACATCAAATGAAAGTAATTTGCATGGCTTTCTAACAAGCTTATTGGATAGCTTTATATAATTGAAATATTTCAACAACACATCAAAATTGACTGAACGCTTCGTACTCCCTATGCGCAAAAATTACTTCTAGTGTGGAAAGACTACGAACGCCGTACCTTAAAAAGAATAACCTTCATGCAAATAAGCTGTAGGCTACTTTTTGAAGCGATAGTAAATGATTAAAAACAGAAAATCGCTCATCGTCTCAATCATCATTCCAAGACTGGAACAACATTTGCACAGCTCTCTTGCATATCTCTCCATAACAACTATCAGACATTCGAAACAAAGAGAGAGGCTGTTCAAGCATTTAAGTTAGCGCATCGATTTTGAACAGTGTCACAACAGAGTTGAAACAACTCTGTCTACATGCCGTGTTAGAAGGTCGAACGCTGTGAGCTAGCAGTGAAACCCATAATGTTGACATGTTGCTGTTGACGTTGAGCCAGACCTGATCCAGCAGACACTATGCCAATGCCCCAATGCAAGAATCTGATTTAGTAGTCATGGATTGGTGCCTAGAATCGATATACTACCTGCAGTGTGGGGGGCTTCTGTGAGCGTGCATGAGAGGGGGAGTTTATGTGAGCGGGAGGGGCGAGGGGGGAGAACAGTGCCCCACACGATCGAACAGTCGTCCATTGACGGCCATACTAATCATGGGAACACTTCGCTACAATCGGATTTCTATTAATCGAGACAACGGGGCGCACAGTGCCAGAGTCGGCCAAGCATGAACGGACCGACGAGCGGACCGGGGGAGAGGGGTGGTCATTGGCATTAGTAGACTTCGGGAGGAGGCCCTGGGGACTGAACACCCTAAATATTTAATCAATTTTGGACTTGTGGACTGCGAATTTCGTAATGTTTAGGCCTACTGTTGAAAACATAAAGTTTTAGAAAATTTAAATTTTAATATTTTCGAGTACTATGATTTAAAATTTAAGTCCGAAAAAGTTACAAGAAAATTGCAACAACATGAACTGATCTTGAAATATTAAAAGTGTGGATGCATATAAAGTGCAGGCCCTATTATATTGCAATAATAAGCAGTTAGTGGCGATACAAATTTTATCCCTCACGGTAGATAAAAGAGGTTGAATCTTGATATGTCTCTGTGAGATACTTTCTTTCTGAAATTTCAGATAATTAAATTAAATTACTTAAATTTAGACCAATTAGCAATCCAACTTTCCATTATACGATCCAACATCCAATTAGATCCAATTCCAAATCCAATTAGAAACAAATCCAATTAGAAACCATGCTCCAGCCGCCGCAACGTAAACTGACACTTTTCGCCTATCTGTATTTGCTTGCCAGGTATTGCGTGCCACAGCCCGGCGGCCCGTTATTCTAAAGTGTATAGGAAGTGGGAACACTCTAGGTGGTAAAGTGAGTGGTGTTTAGATTGCAATACAATATTCTGATCTGAAGTTGATCGAGCGTTGGGAATGGTTAGAAGAAATACTAGCAAAAAGCCCGGTTGAGTTCATGTGAATGGCTTGAGGCGGGGGAAGAAGATGATTTACAAGCGTCTGTAAGACTAGCTGCCCTGTGCAAGTACCACACCCACTTTAGAATGTAACTTTAACAACCTGGACTATAGCTACATGTAATCAAACCCTAACCATAACCTATCCCTAAACCTAATCTAGCCCTACCCCAACTTGTTAACCCTAACGGGGCTCTAACCCTATTTTTGTAAGTTAGATTTCCTCGCGCGAACGAGTGACAGCTGCGTTATATACGGGAGTGGGCGTGGCTTACGTGCACAGTGCAGTTCTTCCACAGCCGCCGTTGATTATTTGACGTTACGCGTGTTGTGACGATGCCACCTAACTCATGACGATATTGAAATTTAGTCGCCGAGCTGCCGAGCTGATTTATTACGAGACTAATTCGATTTAACTCGGCGATGACGCTTTGTTTGAGTAAGTTTTACTGGGCTGTAGCACGGCGAGATAATATCTTCGAGTTTTATTGGATAGAATGGTCATTGCAAGCATTGATTGTTTAGTTCGCGTTGTTGCTCTTGTATGGATGGAGTGTAGCCACTGCTTGCTGTGAGTGGCTGTAAGTTAGATCACCATGCATGTAACAGCTACCAATAGACCTACCAAGTAGACTGAAATTGTAGTAAAGTAACATATTGAGAAATGATTGTAACAAGAACTTGCATCGTGCATCAGTGATACGAGCAATATCTGCAGGTTGTATGGGCTCACCGAGCATCATATTAATGCCTGCAAGAAATACAAGAAATATTAGTATTCCTGCTCATGACACGCTGACGTAAATTATTCTATATTATAGATGGGCTACCACGGGAAAATGAAATGGGGAAATGAAAATGAAACGAATGAAACGAATGAAACGAATGAAAATGAAATGAAACTTGTTGAAACGCTGGCCATTGACGCGTTGGATTATAAACTCAACGCGTGATATACTAGTCATAACAAGGTTTATATTGTAGTCGAGCGTTGCTACCTACGGGAACATACATTACAAGAAAATGCTCATATCCTAGGAATCATGTTGTTTTTCGTAGCATCACCTCTTCGTTAATGCATGGCGTTCTCCTGGTTTCCATTGCGCTCTCACTTCGCAGAAAACAGCGAGGAAAAGGGCCATTTTTGCAGAGCGCTGGAGACAATGCGATTGGTAGTTCATTCGATTTAGTTCTCGTAGGCCTACGCGTAGCAGATTCGATCGGATGGTCGGTGGATCGAGACGCAAGGCTGGTGTACACCTTTCACGCCGGTCACCGGAGCGCCCGACCAACTCTAGCGAAGCATGGATCGTTGTGTCGCCACTGAATCAATAGAGAGGCTTCGACGTTCCGAGGTACCACGCGCCTAAATGCGGCGAATTATTGTTGTTAACACGTTTCCGCGCATTCGGGAAGAAAAGCCCAGTCATCAATTTCACGGTCTAGCGAATTTAAGGCGGTAAAAAATCCATGTCTGCTATGCTTTTTCTGTTCAATTAAATAAAGCGTTAGTTTATTAAAATCACCACCGTTGCACTCAGTTTCTCACTGATCTGTTATTAAGCATCTGTACACTTTCCTTATTGAGTATTAATTTCCTTATTAATGTATTGGTTTCTTTTTGTTTCTTCATTCTATCTGTATGACGGTGTATTATTGTGGTGTATAACTCAATGACTTGCGATGAAATCAGGATATGAAGAATGTGTGAAGCTTGTCAGAAGAATGTGTGAATTATTGACTTACTGTTGATCCCACATGTAAATCGTCAGCATAAAAACCCTTACTTGAAATTCCCAATTGACTTAGGGGCCTACTATTTAACTCGTCAATTAAGTTAAATTAACTAGCCTTAAAAAGTCCATTAACGGAATATGTACTTGATACTGGTATAAGTACTTGGTTTAAATTAGTGCGGTACTTTTGAATTTTGAATTTTCCCGTTCCCATCTCTCCTTTCACGCGCTTATCCTCGCCAACGGTCATTGCCATGGAACCGATACGATGTTTTCCGGACATGTCCTCACGCCGTTCGCAATACTAATGACTGTTCCATGTATCCTTACGTGAGACCTCATGACGGTTCCATGTATCCATGCGCGCGGCCTTATGACGTTTCCATGTATCCTTGCGCGCGACCTCTGTTACTCACATGCCAATCAGACTAGATAGATTTAGCCCCGGGCGTCGAATGAAAATATCATAATGCAGCACGCGGTGGTTCACCAGAAAGTTAATATTAGGGGAAGATCCATGAGCAGTGCCGGATCCATCCGCATGTAGGTGCATGAGGCCCTCGTGCAGAGCAGTGCTATACTCTTTAGGCTAGTCTATGCACCCGTTCTTGAAAAAGCACTATAACGACAATGATCGAGGAAGTATTAATCATCACAAGGGGTATCGTTTATAGTAGAAGACGACAAATAGTCCTAGAAAAATAGCTCTCTGACAGAAGACGGCTAAAATTTGCTTCCGCAAGCCTCACTGAATGGCTTTCGCGTCATTTGTTTCAAACTAAATCATTCACGTTTTTGCATTTTACGGATCAAGCCAACTACTGCAAAAAGGCCTTAACTCGTGCAACTATGCTTCTTCTCCGGGCATTTGAAATTCTAGCGAAGTTCATTGATTTCTCAATCGTGCCCGAGTCACGTCACTTACGTGATTATGGCTTTTTCATTTTCTGTCTCGAAGTGACAGAATTACAGCTTGGCTATCCGGCAATGCTTGCGTGTTCCACAAGGTATACGAACGCACTGTGTGTCGCGCTACACAGCGACAAATTACATAAGACAAAAAGGCAAAATTGTGACCTGTACTAAATGAAGTATTCTTTATACAGAAGTATGCAGAAGTAGTGTTTCTCTATAAATCAAAGAGTCCTCTGGCCCTTATTTAAGGAACTATAACAAAGACAACGCCATAAAACGCAAACTCAAAAACAGCATGGCCTAAATCCGGTGAAACAGGCCCCAACCAAACTGCGCTGAAAACTTTGAAGAAACTCTTCTGATCTTAAATTTCTTCACTCACTGTTCTGCTTCAGCGTCAGCAGTAGTTTTAATATCTAAAAGTTTTAACACAAGTAGTAACCCTTTGATTTCTTTCGCTGGTCCAAGTTTAGCTCGCGTTCGTGACTTTTCCGAAAATCCTCTTATCACACAGAGCGTCGGCGATGAAAAATTTGAGGTCCTCTGTGTGTATCTTTCATCACGTCCGGACGCGCATATAATGTGTACACAACTGGACCCTGCGCTCCCGAGACCCGTTTCAACACCCTACGTCTTTCCCGACGAAGCGGGCTACACAAAAAGCGAACTACACAACGAGCATATAGTCTCCAAACAGCAACTAAAAAGGATCAAGCAACCGTGGCTAAGTGCCACGATTGTTTGATTAAGTTATATAGAAAATTTGGCTTTTAAGAGCGAAGGGTGCCATGAAAGGGGCAGCACTGTCTTCAAAGGAAAACAGTAAGCCTAGGCCTACGTGTTTGAATCAAAATTAATATAAGATAGTCTTTGAATCACGGATGTACAGCCGTAAGCAGCTGTACAGATGTAGGCTAAGCAGCTGTACAGATGTAGGCTAAGCAGCTGTACAGATGTAGGCTAAGCAGCTGTACAGATGTAGGCTAAGCAGC
>JAQIWG010007077.1:0-12659 GCA_034695025.1 Chamaedrilus cognettii
TGAAGACCGTTACTTGGCCTTTACTCAGCCAAGCGTCACTTGAGTAGCAACCGCTACTTGGACTATAACTTCGGGCCGAAGTCATTTTACAATAGAATTTTTAATATTTGAGCCACGTGGGGGCGGTGGTAAGGAGAAACCGACTGAGATGACTGGGGTATATTTTGAGAAAGGAACCGGATGATTGGGTGCAGAAATGTATGGATTATGAGGTAGCTGGAAAGAGACGTATAAGGAGACCGGAAACGAGATGGAAAAGCTTGACAGAGAAGGATATGAAAGATAGAAAATTGAGACGTCAGGACGCTACAGATAGGATAAAGTCGAGGGCGGGTGTCCATGGCTGCAAATGGCCTACTCCTGTGTAAACGTGGAATGCGGCCACAAAACGTGAGCATGTGTGTGTGTGTGTTAATTTGAGCCACGTGTGATGCAATTCATGTGATACAATTTATGTATCAGAATGAAAATAGCGTAGAAGTGCGCAAATTGCAAAGAAAAAGCAGCTCCAAAAATTTGTGAAAGATGCAACAATATATGCAAGAATATATAAATTTATTTTTGGAACACCAATGATGCATAATTATTTAGTGCAATTAATTAGCATTTGCGAATAATTACAGGCATGAATGCACTTAGAGGAAGCCTTAAAATCCTTGTGCTACAAAACAAAAACCACTGCAACGTCTTCATTCAAAACGTAAATATAATAATCCAGAAATTTAAAAAAAAAGGCAACAAACTTTTTGTAGTTGTCGGTGTAATAGTTAAACTTGGTGAGCGCGCCCCCTGGCGGCCCGATGGCCTTGGGTTTGATGCTGAAACGCTGGCGCTTGAACGAAATCTTGTGCGTAAACTGCCACGCGTGACGCTGCGTCACCGCGAGGTTCCCCCCGCGCCGGTCTGCCATCAGGACCCCGTCGACACAAATACCCGTCCAGACCGGATCCGTCAGACTCTTCTCGTCCTGCGCAAGTGCCACAAACTCTTCCTCCACAAGATACTCTTTCCTTTTCATACAGAAGGGTGGGGGAAGGGTGCTGACGTAAGTTTCTGAGGCCATTCTTAACAGTGCTTATTCTTTATGCAGCTCTGCCATTACTAGAACTGTACATGAAGGGATTTTTGGGATTGTTAACCCCTAGTCAGATATTTGAGTCAAAACGCACTTTGTGACTGCGACTTTGTGCCTTTGCGACTGCGACTTTGCTTAGCAAAGCATCCATTCCAGCCTCCTTCCTCCTCGACACGCAGCGAGCCTCGACGAGTCTGTCTGGCTTGGCGCTATTTTGAAGCCTTTCCATCATTTTTCTTCACTATAATGCAGCGAACCCAATGAGGTATTAACTTCTGCGTTGTGTACCTACCGCACATCGCATTTACAACTCTCAGCATCAATTGCATAATGAACTCTGCCCTTCTGTGGTGTATGCTCAAGTGCTCTCTTCATACATTCAGACATGCCAGACATTTTGCGCGCGTAATAGTTCGTGAGAAGTGCGAGATTACTATTATTTTTATACCACCATGTGGACATCTGGATCATTAGATATTTTTATTATTTATTTTTGCTTTTAATGATCTCATAAGAGATTTATCCAACTATGCAATTATAAGGAATTATGACTGCATTGTATTTAATTGTCAGCGGAGAAGAAATACCCTGAAAACTCGGTAGAAGTGAATGCCATATCCCTTCAGCACCATGCAGGCCTGGCAACGAAGCACAAACAACCAAGAGCATTAAAATTTAAATGAAATTCATTTTCATACTATATAGACTTTCTCTTATTTACGAAATACATCTATGCTCTTTGTTTATTGCCAAGGCTGATATTATTTATTCAAATTTCGTTTTCACATTCCTGATATCACTATCTCAGTCATTTGAAAAAAAGATCCATTTGAACTGACCAATTATAAGACCTATTTAATTAATCAACATGATTAACTGCTGCAATTAGTCAACAAAAAATTAACTAATAATCATCATACACTCTAATCTCTGTCGATATACAAATTGCTATACAGCTAGTAATTCTTTTACTACAATATTGTATAATTGTTTTATATTATTTATTGATTATGTTAGTATAATACTGTATAATTACTACTGTGAAAAAATTAAGCATCAATGTAATAGTTTTGGTGGCTTCATGGGAATAAAAATCAACCATGCACCAATGCATCGTCATTACTGATTGGACAGCCTTCATGGGGGCGGAGTCACATTTACCTTGATGTAGCGAAGCTCCGCCTCTGTGTCAGTCATGCCCCCGAGTAGTCTGTGTCTCTGCGCCAGAGCTTCCATAGTCACTCCTCCAGTCTGCCTCACTGCAGTAACTCCTCCCCCTCCACCCTTGGCACAGAAAAGAGACTTCAGAACCACCCATTTACAACCAGATTTAGAAAAATTTCAGAAAATACCAGTGACTTCGAATTCTATATCGAGGCAAATGATGTAATGAGTACTGACACTGCAATTAAGTTATAGGATATTGGAGTGTGAATGCAGACCTTGGAGCACTAGGCATGCTTTGAAATAATTCATTTTGGATTTTCACACATGCCTTGCAAAACAAAAATCCATATAAAACGCAGTTAATTTAATACTAATTCATTGTTTAGTTCAGTTTCAAGCATCCCATTGACGAATAACTATTTTAGATTATTTTGCTTAACAAACGATCAAAAATTAAAAATTGACTAAAAGAACAGAAAAGCTTAGCCATCTCACCACGGGCTGTTTCCACGCGCCTGCACCCCCTGCGCTCTGTATGGGCGCAATCCCGGGAGCGGGTGTCAGGTACTGGTCAGGAGGGGCGCCCTGGCTGCGCTCGTACCAGTCCCCGTACTCGGCCTGCAGCGCGAGGGCGCCCAGGGCGAGCCCCGCCTCCGTGACGTCACACAGGACACGCCCCTCGATGACGTCACGCCGCAGCTGCAGGTAGTAGAGATGGCGCGTAGCGGCCTGACTGAAACATGGAGTAGCTACGCCTGGAATCTACGAACTGTCAGAGAATAGACAAAATGCTATCTTGATTGCATCTGTAGCACTTACCCTTGCAAGCCTTGCAAGCATGCACCTTTAAAAGCCTTATAAACCTTGCAACCCTTGCTATGAATGGCGCTAAGTAGTAGAAGTTAATTAAATTTATGGAGAATTTCCATCAAATTTTCAAAAAATCTACAGCAACACTAACAAGCAGATCATGATCCATGACATTGCGCAATAAACAGCTATTTAACTACATTTGAATTGATCAAAGACAAAAAAATTGCAATTTTCCTACCAATTACTACAGTCGAACACATCTCGAACAAACTAATTACGGTAACAAAATTCTTAGCAAGGCATTGAGAAGCAAACCTACCCAAGGAGCTCAATGCTGCCGATGTAGAACTTGACTCGAAAGAAAACGACAAACGACGGCGCCATCTGCTGATATGTGCCCTTCTGGGGCTTGGCCTTCCATTCCGCTGGAGCCACTTTATACAACTTTGTTTCCGCAGCGATAAAGAAATACTCCCCATCTGAATAAAAATATGCAGTTTAATCACCGTGTCACAACGTTGCGTTATGCTAAAATGTGAACTAAAACAGCGAAAAGATGATTGGCTAGATCAAGAAACTTTATGCACAATACACATCCCAATATACAATATCCACTAATCAATCAAAATCTACAGCAAAACATGACTCACTTTATCTTGAGATCAATTGATATTTTACTGAAACATGTACAATAATGAGAAATAATTAAAAAGTAATTGCGTTTATTCAATATCCTTTAATAACGCTGATAAGAACTAGATATTATGCACGCATCAAGATTAACAAAAAACAACCGGATGCCAACATACATTAAGGGCCAATTTTTTCAACACAGATTTAATGGTGGTTCAGGATTTAGCCTATACAATGTGGTGGGTTAAATTCTGAGCCACCATTAAATCCGTGTTGGAAAAACCGGCCCTAAATATAGTCAACAGAGTGAATGTCCATTAAACAGACTTACAATTAGGCCAGGTTTATTTAGAAAATTTTCAATTAAACCCTAGAGCGTCAATACACAGGACTAATATTACTCTACCCCTGCAGGCCAGGAAACAAAGAATTGACCTGCAGCCCAGAGCTCCCCGGGCTTGTCATAAAAGGCGACTGAAGAAAAGGGGGAGAGGTTCTGTGCCGGCTTTCTTGCACAGAACCCTTGTGTGCTACACACGGTCCTTAAACTATAAAAAAAAAAATAATATTACTCCGCCATCACCTTGTATGAAAGCGAGTCCAAAGAAGACGGGTTCGGTGAGTTTCATCTGAGCTGCGACGAAGTCAAAGAGCTGTTTGCCGGTGGTGTTGGGGGAGCAGCGGAGGGACAACTTGACCCCATTCAGCAACACCACCACCACCTGACGAGTGTCGGCCTCCGCCAACCCCTGAGCGCAACACTCGATGGACGAGAAATTGATTAAATATTGTTACACGGATTTTGATGTTCTATGAAACTATTAAAAAGACAAAGTTTAGGTGACTGGAAAAAGAAGCCAAAAAGTAAATTGTCAGCTACTCTTTTAGACAACGTAATACTGACAGGGTGAGCAATTAGTGGCAAAACAGCAAAATGATTGTGTGAATTTTGCTTCATTTCTTAAAAAGGCAATTTAAAAAGGTGCCTGTAAGAAAATTGCAGTAATAGTAAATAGCTATCAAGAGTTAATTCCGCAAAATTTGTTAATGGCAGATATTTGACCTTTCATAAGTATCCGACAAAATATTAGATGAAGGTCCAAATGTTCATACACTAGACTTGCAACACAAAACACTGTTCATACGATACTCACCGCAGCTCCAGGGAGAACAAGGTTGATCACAACAGCTTTGTTATGCAAAAATTCCGGTCCATAAAACTTCTGTAAGCCAGTAAGCACAGACATAATACAACCAAAAACATAAAACTTGCATTGAAATTCAAGTATTGGTTGGTTCAAAATTCTAAAGATTATCACAATTTCATAACAACGTAACAACTACAAAATAAATAATTTTCAAATGAAGTCTGCATCAACATTTTTATATTTACATACTCTTGTCAATATTTTCGCAGCACTGTGCATCAGTCATCACATAAATAAATAAGCCAGAAATAAAAAAGTCGGTGTCTCATTCCCTTGGTACCTTTACAGCAGGTTTCTTCATCGCTGGTGCAGATCTAGCCTTCACTTTTTTCTCCTCAGGAGCCCTCTCAGGTTTAGTCCTCCCATGTTTACCCACCACACCGCCAACTGACGTCTTTGTCGCCTCATCAGAAACCACAGTTTTTGATTTTCTCTTCGAGGCGCCCGGTGGAATTTTTTGGTTTTTCTTCTCAGACAGCTTGGTAGTGATCTTCGTTCTCGACCCGGAAGAGTGGCGAACTTTGACCTCAGTCCTTTCCTCCGCTGACCCTGACTCGTCACGTCTTGTGTGACTACGTCTGACGTCATCGCGAGATCTCGATCTGTGAGTCCTGTGATCCATCAACTCTTCATCCGATGCCGTCACCTCAGCCTCTGTGCCCCTCCATCCATCCCGCGCTTGGCTGGAAGTGCGTGAAGGTGCAGATTGTCGTGGAGTGCGATACAGGGGATCAGAGTCCATTTGATCTTCTCTGACGTGGGAAAACTTGCGTTCTTTCAGTTCACTCTGAGACCTGCGTTGGGGAGGAGAGGAATCCTTACCCCCCTGCAGCCTGAATCTGTGCTTCCTGAAACATTGGAAATTTTGCATGACAAAGCACTTGCGTTTGAATTAACTTGATCGGCACTGATAGAATAGAGTTGATGAAACTTATCATCTTAATTAATCAATTCCAGAAAATACAAGTTGACAAGAACTTTTATATAAAGCTCTGAACTGTGAGTAGCCTACTTGAGTGAAAAATGTAGTTTGACAGAGCAGAAAACAAATGAGAAGGTATCTAAGAGCGGAAAAAACCTCGGCAAACGATTCCTAGTGTCATGACTAATCTATTATCTATATACACAAGTTCTAATTTCAATGATACAAACCAAGTTTCAATTTCCTCCTTCTGTTTGTCCAGCCATGCGCCCTGCTCGGCGAGAGCCGACATGTAGTGAGTTACGTCGAGCCCCGAGTCGAGCCCACTCTCCGACCTTCTTCCCCTCGCCGACCCCCCATTCATTGGTCCCCTCCCCTCCAGTCCCCTCTCCCCTCCATCTGTATCCATCGGCCCCCTCGTCGGCATTTCATCCCTGTACACCCCACTGTGTGGCCTCTCAAACCTTTCATCATCCACTCCTCTGTATTCACTTCCAGATGTAGGCCTGCGTGAATCAAATCCGCCTTCCCTTCCCAAGTCACGCAACAATTCATCACGCTCTCTAGAAAAATTTCTGTAACTTCCATGGATCGCTGCAGAGTTTCTTTTTGTATCCAGATCACGACTGTTGCGATGCGAATCTATTCTCTCAGGTTCTGAGAGTGGATAAATTTGACTTGACTTAGAATGATGGGTTGGAAGCTGAGCTAGGGAGCGAGTCGATATTCCACGTCCATCCCAATCCGCCTGTCTCGAATAAAACTGATCATCAGGTAATTGAGCTAGGGAGCGAGATGGAATTGCGCGATTATCCTGATCGGCGTATTTGGGATAAAACTGTTCGTTGTGGCTGTGATGATGCATTCGCTCAGTGCTGTAGTGAGGAGCTGCTAGCGCCATCTGGGAGGCAGATCTCAGCATGTCTGACTGACGGGGGTAGTCACCTGGGTCGTAGTCAAATGATGCAGACAGTAAATAAAAAAATTGACAAAAACATGACCTGCAGTGCGGAGAATATTATGGTGCACGAGATGCAAAAAAGGAATGATAAAAGATAGCCTATACATGTCAGTAGCCTATATCGCATAATTACATGACTCTCCAATTAGCCTATGCCTAAAATGTTGCAAATTGTCAAAAGAGATTATTAAAAGTTATAGTTTCTGTATGGTATTTATCCCAGGATAATTTCAATCAAAATTATGCTTTCTAAGTGCAACAAAATTCTGCAAACTGAAAGTTATAATAAATGTCATGGCACTAATAAATAGAAATAATTTCTTAAGCGCACTACTGGAGCCAGGGTAGTAACTTTCATGCACTCTCACACATATAGTAGTTACTACATAACAACATCATTTAAATACTGAAAAGCCAATAAAAATAAAAAGAGAATGACAGACTGTAAAGGTACGGTCCAGCGGACACCACCGATCTCGGTTTGATGGACCCGACCGACTGTCTGCCCCCCCAATAATTCACCCCCCCTCGCTCTCCACCGACATGACGTCACTGAACCCCCCCTCATCAAAATAATACAGCGCCAGGCTGCCTGCCCCCCGCCCCCTGGGATCGTCCCTGCCAATTTTATAGCGGGGGAGAGATGCCCCGCGCCTTCTTCTGTTCTCCATCATTTCCGAGTAGATTTGCTCCGCCGGAAATCGACCGGAGCGGACATCTCTGATGTACTGTGGTCTGGGTTGAGCCTCCGATACTGCAGTACGTTGTCTTGTGGCGTCTTCAACAGTGGTACGCTGTTTGTGAGGATCGTTTCGCATATCCGACATCCTGGCGCGTAATTCAAGGTTGCTTTGTGTCCTGGAGCGATCGTCTGGGATGCTAGTTCTGGGATGGACGTCGGGGATGCTCTGCTTTCTGGCATTTGGATCCGTTAATACGAAAAAATCTTGCGGATTCTGGGAGCGGTTCACAGCTTTGGTGATTACTGAATTTCTTGGCGCAGCGGTTGGTTCGATGCGCGACGATGTACCTGGTTCTGAATCTCTAAGTGCGCCACGTGAATTTAACGCACGACGTGAAGAACTGGCAGGCGTGGCAGTATCAAATTCAAGAGGGGTGGGTTTAGTTGGAGCTTCAGAATAAAGACTCATGGCATCTGCTTGTGATGTATAATCGTCTGATATTCGACGTAGGTCTGTGATTTCTTCTAGCAGATAAGATTGGGCGGGAAGGGATGAGTTGTGCTTAGGGGTTGCAGAGATGCTGCGAGTACCTGGCGTGACCTCATGCTGGTCTCGGCCAATCGTAAACGGCCGTATGACGTCATCGACAGGAGGAACTAGAGATAAATTGTTTCACAAATGAACGACAGGCCCAATAAGCAATACGATCAATAGTGATGAAGATTATCTAAATGTCAATACATTACGGAGAGGGGTCTAATGTAAAGTGTTGTTATACTAAATGTGAACCAGAAAATATCAATTCATCGAGAACTGTAATAGAAACCAAATATCAAATATTATATCCTATGCTTGTGTAACGGGTCAGTGTGGAGGATTCAGTAGCACATGTAACAGGGCACTTGGGACAGGACTTATCCTTACTGTACAAAAGTTGCTGACTTTGACTGCTAGCTCCCGACATTGAGACAGCCATGGGCCTATCACGGCTCTGGTTCAGTCTTGGTTCAGACTGTCCAGTCCTGGATCGCTGTGACGCTTCAGTGCGGACGAGTGAGTTGTCGTCCAGAAAGTGTAAGTAACGCAGCTGAAACCAAACCACTGTCTTTACATTTAAAGCTAAAAATTACTCTTCATGCCAGTGGCATGCACTATTCATATAATTTGTCAATAGGAATATCTTGTCAATATCTTTCCAAAGCCTTCGCAAACAAAATATTAGTTGCAATCAGTTCGATCGTCTTGAAGTCATGAGAAATATTTTTATGAGCTCAACCAAGCAAAATGTTTACTGCAAAATTATAGCAAATATTTAAAGTATCAACATTACATGGAGATATGGCAGTATTCAGCGGCAATAACTGCACTATCACTAACACTAACAATTTAAGGGAACGAAACAGACTAACGTCGTGGTCACTACCGAGCACCAGACGATAGAGCTTCATCACAAAATGACTATTAGGCAAAACACTGCTCAGACGACTGTGGATGCCATAGCCGCAAATCTAAAACAAAAAGCACCAATTGATACAATTATCATCGCCATGATTTGTTATGCGGCTAATTGCATTTTATTCGTTAATCGAACTAAAATATTGACAACTGTTGAAATTGTCAACACAATAATAAATTTTATGAAATTTTATTACATAATAAACCATTGCAATACAAAAAAAGTTTTTTATTCAATTCGTTTCAGTTCCTTGAAGGTTGGTTTGGTTCTTTGATTGTTGAAAATATGAAAAGTTGTAGATCATACATAGATAGAGCCATGGCCGCAACAACCTATTGGGTCCACGGGACGCGTCCTCCCCAACTTTTGGAACATAAATATTACCCAGCCATTGGTCCCCCCCTACTTTTGGAACATAAATATTACCCAGCCATTGGTCCCCCCTAACTTTTGGAACATAAATATTACCCAGCCATTGGTCCCCCCCAACTTCTGAAACGTTGTTGCGGCCCTGCATAGAGCACAGCCAGGCTAGTCATTGCAAAATATCAAATTATCAACATACTTTATGAGCCGAGACTCACTAAAAGTACATAATAAGAAAATCGAAAAATCTGTGGAAACTCACACTATGAAACGCGTGTTCATACGTACACTGTATAACTAATTTTATCAACACCATATATTGTACGAATGCGCTTTCTTGATGTCATGCCAAAACTAATAGTGACATGAGTTGGCCTAGGCTTTTAATCAAAAACAACACTGATTCTGACTAAAATTGTTTGCAAGGACGCCCCCCCCACCCTGCGGCAATAAAACCCAGAATCTTGGAATAACGAGTCCCAAGAGTGAAAGTTTTTTACTAGCCTTTTATCATTTTCGGCTTTTATTTTCATTAAATGCGAAAGGAATGGCAGTCAATGCTGCAAGCGACTGGATAGGGTCTAGTGAAAAAGTGGCAATAAACCCCCTGAACCTTGGGATTTTTGCACGCCCCAAAAGTGAGTTTCTTACTAGGATTTCATCATTATTCCTACTTTATATCCATTAAATGCAAGAGAAATGGCAATGTATGTTACAACCTACGAGATATGATCTAGTGAAAAGTGGCATAAAAACCCAGAACCTTGGAATTTTTATATGCGTCTCAAGAGCGAAACTTTTTACTAGCATTTGATTACTTTTATAAAAAAAATCTATTAAATGCAAAAGAAATGGCAGTCTATGCTGCAAGCTACTAGATTGGGTCTAGTGAAAAAGAGGTAGTAAAACCCAGAATTTTTTGATTTTTTATGCATTTCCCAGAGCGCTTATTTTTTACTAGCCATTGATCATTTTCAGATTTTATTTCCATAAATGCAAAAGAAATGGCAGAGTATGGCACTCTCTGCTGCTGCAAGCGACTAGATAGGGCTAGTGAAAAAGTGGCAATAAAAACCTAGAACCTTGGGATTTTTATGTACGCCCCAAAAGTGAAACTTTCTTTCTAGCATATCACCATCGTTCGTACTCTATATCCATTAAATGCAAAAGAAATGGCAGTGTATGTTACAAGCTACGAGATATGATCCAGTGAAAAAGCGGCAGTAAAAACCCAGAATCTTGACATTTCTATGCGCGCCCCAGAGCAGAAGTTTTTTACTAGCCACTGATCATTTTCAGATTTCATTTCCATTAAATGCAAATGAAATGGCAGTGTATGCTGCAAGCAACGACTGCAAGCTACATGTACTAGATATGGTCTAGTGAAAAAGCTGCAATAAAAACCCAGAATATTGGAATTTTTTTGTGAATCACGAGAGTGAAACTTTTTACTAGAGTTCTATCATTTGATTATGGTACATATACTTCCTTCCATAATTCCATTGTAGCCTAGTGTATGGCCTGTGTTACAAGCTTTGCTTGTTATATTGTTAAAATATTTTGTGCTTAGACTTAACATTCTTGTGGCAATGTAACTTATTGGACATTAAAACGAACGTTAATTTAAATACAACCCATTGTTCAGCATAAGCCTGTTTCAATAGTTCAGATCAACTTGTAGACTATGTCTTACATTATAGAGTATAGACCATGCATTCAGTTCTATAATAGGCCCTCGCTAGTACAGGCTTATACAGGCTGAGGTCATCATAATAAAACAGCAGTAATGTGGCAGAAACGGACGCAGGGACACAGTATCACCCCGGCCTGGCCCACTGAAAGGTTACTCACTGCTATGCTGCAGGCATAGTGTGAGTAACAATGTTAAACAAACTCAAATTCGTAATGTCTGTATGTACGATGTCATGTAAATAGTCCTTCTACGCATCATGCTTAACGCTCTTTACATGAAGGATGTGCGCAAGTGAAGCTCGTCTGATTGGATCCTCATCGCACATTTGACTCAACAAACCACTCAGCTCGCTGCTCAGCTGAGCAGCCTGAAAATAAAAACATCAACGCATTGACCAACATTGCTGGAAAATAAAAGTCCATCCTTATTTATACTAAATGCGGTCTAAACACGAATAATTTAAGGTTCAAAAACTTTGACAGCGATTACACAATTTAAATCACTATAAAATGCCTCCGCAGTTATCGATTTCGGCAATAAATCACGGATTAAATTATTTTGAAACATCATAAAAATTATGTGTAGAATTAAAATTCTATCAAGTGTATTATTTCAAGTGTTGATTATTTTCAGGTCGACTGAAGTCCTGCCTACCTCTCCTTTCACAAGCTTGTATGCAGCTGCGGCATGCAGAGTCCTACCAAGACCAACGATGTGCATCTAACAGCAGCATTCAACTGAGTTTATTTACCATGATCAATGTATTTAGTTTCGTACAACAGTCAATCGCTTAGCCCCCCCCCCTCCCTTCAAATAGCTCTATTACGGTACAAATTTTAATAATAAATATTGCAAAATAAACGCTCGGTGTAAAGCATGACAAAAATTTGACTCAGCTTACCATACTGTAAGCCTGAAGGCCCATAACAGCATGTCTATCTTCAAACTACATATTCCAAATTTTAAAACATTTAATATTAGTACGAATTGATTTAGATAACTCATGAAAAAACACTAGCAATAATATATATCAAATATATTATTGCGCCCAGTGCAAAATACCAATTTTGAAATAGCTTCATCCATGATGCTGCAAACAAGAGTCATAAAACTATTTGCCTTTTCAATTTCCGTGTCGGAAAATAGAATTCCGCTGGAATATTCCGGTGCGAGGAACTCTTCGCTGCGGAAACGCTTGAAGGTAGATGTCGCCAGCTGCACAGTCCCCTCGTTAGAGAGCAGCAGCGTGTCAGGGGTGATGGTCACGTGGGGCGACTCCCCCA
Source organism: Chamaedrilus cognettii (assembly GCA_034695025.1). Lineage (NCBI taxonomy): Eukaryota > Metazoa > Annelida > Clitellata > Enchytraeida > Enchytraeidae > Chamaedrilus > Chamaedrilus cognettii. The sequence continues at coordinate 12,261 of JAQIWG010007077.1, forward strand.
CCCTCCCTGCTCCCGCCACCAACAAAATCTACTAATAGATCAACGACGAGCATAGACCGCGTGCGAAAACAAAAATTCTAGCGGAGCTTGTTCGCTGGCATAGTTCAACAACAAGAATTGATATCAGTGTAAACTTTGCGAGATACAGGAGACCTGAGTGAGTTCACTGTTCATGCACTACTAGTGTAGTATAGCGCATCGAAAAAAATTATCGCAAATTTAATTTCATTCTAAAACTACGATCTCTTTGCTAAATATCCAGCCTGTCCAGCGTGCATGCTGAAATTAATTATCTGAAATTACGCAAGAGTAATAATACTAACTATAAAAGCTTGTAGAAAGCAAAAAAAACTCAGACCTTCTAATAAACATAGGTTTCAGCTTTCTATTAGACATAAT
>JAQIWG010007078.1:0-12658 GCA_034695025.1 Chamaedrilus cognettii
CGGGGGGTGATAGCTTTCTATGACTGACAACTAGAGCTCTTCCAACGTATTATAGGCTACAGGTCGGCAATAGACTGCTTGTTATAATTAAATTGACACATTGAATCTATCTATTGTCAAACTGTAAGCGCGCTGAATTGTGCAGCTATTAGCACGCTTACCACTGAACGGCGTAACTTTAGGAAATATTTGTGGTCGCAGGAGTTAGACGAACTAAAGCAAAGGCCAATTACTACTCACAATGACTGGGTTAATGCCAATAGGCATTATCCAGTCCAGTTTTTGACCTTAAATGTAAAGCCAAGGCGGCTAATAGAAACTGTATTCGACTCAATCAGACAAACAAAAAAGAAAATATTACAAACATTCTGCACGATGTACTAATTTCTAAATCCCCAGAGAGACCTTGGAAAATTTTGCAACAGCAAATTTAGAAAAAAGAAACGTCTTCGCCTATTAGTAGATGATCTACACGGTGATCAAGAAATTTCAAACCATTTAGCTGACTATTTTGCCAACTCCTGTTCTGTAAACTCTAAAGCAAAAAATACTCTTTCAGCTGAGGAATTTTACAAACACTGGTATAATTTTGAAAGCGATACTATTATTAATGAAGACCCTTTTGATGTAAAAATGCTTGATTGCATTTTATAGGACTTGAAATTTGGTAAAGCTGCTGGTATGGACAATTGCAGTGCTGAGCATGTTACATACTGCCATCCAATTGTCATTTGCATTTTAACCCAATTGTTCAATTCAATTGTAAAATACAATTATGTTCCAGATGCGTCTAGCCTAGGCTTGGCAATTCCGTTGCTCAAGCATGATTCTGCATGCAAAATCGAGACAAAACAATAAGCCCAGTAATTTTGAAATTATTTGAGCATTGCTGCACTGAATCGCTGAAATCATTACTTGTCAGCTCTGAGTCACAGTTTTGGTTCAAACGCGGCTTGGGTTGTAATCATGCTATTTTTGCAGGTCGATTCATCATTTATTATTTTACAAAAATAGCTCAACAGTTAGTGTATGTGCTCTCGATTTATCTTGGGCATTTGACTAAGTCAATTACTTAGCATTATATACTGAATTGATGAATCGTAACGTTATGAGACTTTTTCTGTTAACGTTGATGTGTTGGTATAACAAGGTATTCACTGCTGTGCAGTGGGACTCATGCTTAAAATATCGTGTAAAACTAACTGCCGTCGTTCGCCAGGGGGGGTGTATTGTCGCCCATGCTTTTTGCTGTTTTTGTTGATGATTTGTTGATCAAACTCAGAGATAGTTTCTGAGGTTGTCCTATCAAAGGAATCTGCTTGAATGCTGTCAGGTTCGCTGACGATTTATTCTTAATGAATATCTCTGTATGTGACCTACAGCGTATGATAGACCTTTATTTGGGCGCTTGGAACTATGGACATGTCGATTAATGTAAAAAAAATCCGTCGCTATGAGAATCCGTGAACGCCACAAAGCAGATGTTGCTAATATTGTAGTTAATGTGAGGCCTTAGACTGGAAATGTGAACTGAAATATTTAGGTGTATCTTTTTTGTCAGGTAGAGTTCTGAAAAATTTTTTACAGACAGTCCGTCTAAATTTTATGGGAGCCTGTGGGATCATATGGGGCACTTTCGTATCAATCACCGTAATTTTTTTAGTGTCAATCCGATTGGAACCATATATAGCAGAGCATGTGTATGTATCGTTTCAACTGCGGGGGGGGGGGGGGGGTTGGCTTTTGAAGTGGGGTAGAATGGGCGCCGCGAAGGTATGCACATCGATGAATCTGCGAAGATCGTGAATCTACTTAAGCCGAGTAGGCTAAGATCTTGTAGGCTAATCGTCTCTGGTACACCCGGTAGCAACTGTACCGGCTGGAGAAAAAAAACCTTTTTCCATTACCTCTCTCAGCGCTGGTTTATTAGTGTTGTTCACCCAACTCCGGGATTGTTTCTGGTTATGTGTGGTGCGTTGAGTTTAACTCCAAACCGCTATCTACATTGGAACTGGATTGGGGCCGAAGTTCTATGCGCCGGATGTCGTGTCCCGTTGAGTAACGGATGTTGCGGTTTACTACAGCATTGGGTATAACTATTTCCGTGATTGAATGCTGCGATGGGATTTGCGGCATTCGTTTGTCGTTGTTATGAGAATATTTAACCCCTAAGACGTTCGCAATCGCCGCAGTCAGGCTAATGCGGGGCATTGAGGTTGTTTCTAGCCCCCGGAAGAGTACGTTTCCGGTGTTACTTTAATGGGTGTTGTGGTGCTGTGGTGTGTCTCTGACATACTCTGTATGGGACGAACTGCATTGCCTGCAACTTTACTACTACAAACATAAAATCGAAAATACTCTTAGACCTTTAGCCTCTGTTGATATATAAATATACAAATTTCAATTGAAATTGTTAAAATTTTATATATATATTAGTATTATATTATTATATATATATATATATTAATATCTTTAATTGACAGTATTGTTTTTTGTTGAAAACCAAAGTCACTAGGCGATGTTTGTCAACTACTATTAAAAAACAAAATTGTTTGCAAAACAGGAAATGGATAATAGGAAGGTCTCAAAATATTGTTTTCTGCTGCCTTTTGTGCTTGTTCTGCGAAAGCGTGGACACGATTTACGTGTTGCTTTTACAGCGGTCTGGTCTGCTATTAATACACTGCTCGAGTCGATGGTGACTCGGCCTGTCCTTGTGGCTCGGGCTGGAGCTTGCGCCAAGCGCTAGAATGGCATTCGGTATCCAGGCTTGCCTTACTATTGCGTTGATTCTTCAGTCGTTATTTTGTCCCACGAAAACGTCTCCTGCAGAACATTTGGTCAGTTACTAGTTAAGTTGAAATAGTAGTAGAAAATTAGTAAAGTGAATGTTAGTGATCGCAAATCTTATTAACGAAAAAACGGGCTGAAGGATCAAATTTGAATTGGATCAGGATTGAATAGTGTGTTTGCGAACACTTTCGTCGAACTCTTTTTTTGCCGAACACTTTGTTGCCGATCACTTTTTTTCTGAACTCTCTCTTGCCGAAAACTTTTTGCCCGAAAACGTTTTGCTGACAGTTTGTTGCCGAACACTTTTTTGCCGAACACTTTTTTGCCTAACACTTTTTTGCCAAACACTTTTTTGGGAACACTTTTTTTTTGTTGCTGTCAAAATAGGTTCGAAGTTTACGATGGATGTCTGCGTAAGACTCGGTCTGCTGTGACCATACTTAAATAATAGTAGATAATAATAAAATAGTATTATGTTAAATGAGTATAATAATATTACATTGGTCTGCTGTAGCCAACTACTGTCTGGAAGTAGGTTTAGTATTCTTTGTACGGGCTACGTATGCGAGTATGAGTGTCATTTGGTGAGTCTGCGCCTTCTGCCAGAGCAATTGAGCTTCTGATGGCATTGAAGGAAATGAATACAATTAATGACAATAAAGAATGATACTGTTTTATGTGATGAAAGAAAAATGTCAAGTCATGGGACACTTTGTAAAACTACGTGAACTGACTACGATTGGTTTTTTTCGTTTTTTTCGGTTTAGAGAAAAATATTGTGGTGGTAGTGGCGACCCCATCCGGTCCCGTGATTGTCGGGCTCAAATTCCCCGAGTCCAGCCTGTGGGACCAGCCAGCCGCTGTTCCCAGCTTGCCAGCAGAGCCGCCGCTCCCACAGGATTTGTCCACAGATCCATGGGTTTGAGTGGTGTGTATATATGTGGGCAGTTGAAAAGGTGTGTAGTTGTGTATAGGTCTGTTTTGCATAGTGGGCACTGTCGCACGCACGCACGCAGGCAGGCACGCACGCACGCACAAACACACACGGAACTCCTTGCTTGTAGATGTTGATGTTAGTAGCTAATGGGCTAATATACTTTATTGCTTACCAAGACACATCCTTGGTCCGTGTCCAAATAGCAAATTTGATATATATACATGGGGTCCGTCTTTGATGTTTCTCAACCAGCGTTCGGGTATAAACTTGAGAGGATCTGGAAATAATTCATCGTTTCTACCCATGCCATACAAATTTGCCTGGCAATGAGTCTGCAATAATATGTTTTTGAAGGTTTACTGTAGGTGATATAAAAATAAGCGTATAATGAGCATAGTGAGTCGCTACAAAATAACTCCATATTTAAATGGCTATAGCTCAATCCAAAAAAATGGTATTGTTTATGCAATAATTACGACTACGACATAACATTGACAAAAACGTTATACGATATATACGAATATACAGTGATACAATTGCTTACATCTTACATGTCACATATTGACAATGTATGATAGATAGTGCAGTAGATTGCTGCATAAATCCCACGACTACGGACAACCACAACCGCACAGTGCGAGAGATGTGGACGAATGTCGCGACAAGCAATCAATAATTATTGATGACCAGATGGTTGCCTGGCGCCAGTGGCGCACATCGGACAGCCTTCTGTCGCACTTTATTTAAAGTCACAATGAATGAATTCATTAATGGGAGGAATTGATTAGTGTAAAGAGTTTGTAGAGCTAATTTTTTGAACACCCTTTTGTTGTCGCATATACAGCGATACTTACATATAGATATTTTATTCACATCAAAAGCAGTAGAAATATAAGCGCAACAATAGAAATAATAAAGAACATAGACCATTAAAAAAAATGTTCAAAAATAGTGAGCAATTGTGTAACTGCCACAAAATTTAAGTCATATGTATGCACGTATGGCATAGGCTATACTCGCAAAGAGCTACGCCATAGGCCGACGCTAATAGCCAGGGGCATCATTCAGGAAACGATCTTATGACAATCTTAGTCATAAGATTGTCCTAAGAGAATATTATGAAAATCTTATCTTCTTTATTGGAAACTCCTCGCTCAGTCGCACGCGAATCGAATAGTGACGTCACAGCAGTCGGCGATTTGATTTGATTTTTTTTTTATTTCAGTTAAGATAAAATTTCAGAAAATCTTAAGAAGTGTATGAAATATGAGGCCCAAAATCTATAACGATGTCACCTCACCCTGGAAAGCGTTGTTAATAGTGCGGAAGAAAGATTGTTTAAATACATTTTCCTCTGCGTTATTTTGTTAATTATATATTATAATTATAATTTTACATATAGGAGTGCAGATATTTCACTTGGTACGCTATAATTAGCAAACGTGTGTAAAATGGCATTTTTGGCCATAAAAAAAATATTTCTAATATTTATTTGCTAGATATTATTTCGTAAATATATTGGAAAAAATTCACTATGCATTGGTGGACCAGGCATTGTCTCACAGTTTTAATGTCTGAAGTCCAAAACATTATCATTAAAGTCCTCGTCCATGGGTATTACAAAGAGGCCATTTGTGTTTCTGTGAGTTTTAGTGCTTCAATTCCATACATAAGAATCGGCAGTGCCGTTGTTGATATTAAATTTAGAGCAAGAAAGGGGTTTCTTTGACTCCCCAGTTTGCTGAGTATGGACTTGGCTGTTCTGTAAAACTTCGCTTTGGTGTATTCCAAACTGCACCTTAATTTGGCTAGCCCCCTTTACATAAATTCCCAAGTATTTTGGTTCCGGAGCCCATGGATTTTTGTCACTGGTAACATTAATGTAACAGATTTTTTGGTTGTAATTGTTTCTTATTTAGAGTCTTATTCCCAACAGATTTTGATAAATTTATTTTTAAACCCAAAACTTCCGCACAAATGTTCAGCATAGTTTGTAGTTCCAATATGGAACAAGCAAGCAAAACTACAACGTCAGCATACATCAATGCGCCAAGGAAATGGCCAAACATGCAACAACCAGACTTGCTTAATTTGATAAGCATGTCATCAACATATACGAGAAAGAGTATGGGGTAAATAATTCTCCCTTGCCTAACGCCAGATGTCAACAGGGGACGGATCGACAATGCGCTCTTTTGTGTTTCTTACATCAGCAATTCCCAGCCCCATTCATTCCCACTATCACGATGGTGAGAATGAATGCGCCTCGGAATGCGCCATGTAGCGGTTCACCGCCATCGCGATCGTTCCCATTTGAGCGTTCCCCCTTCTTCGCTCCGGCCATCCATTCGCTCCGGCGCTCGATCGTACCCACATTCTCGTGAATTTTGACCAATCAACGGTAGTGGGCGTGGCTACATCGATAAAAATTCGATTGACCACTTTAAATCCAACTTTGCAGATCACGTTTTCATCAACTTCCGTTGTGTTTCCATTTTTCCAAGTTTCCCACATGGAAACTTCAAGATAGAAATGAGAGACTGCGAAAGCTACCAGCAGGAGGAGTGCCTCTACGGGGCCGGATCAGAACTGAATAAGAATCGAGACGCACGGGCTGCGGCGTGGAAGCGCATTGGAGCGGCGATGGAAGTAACAGGTGTCGTTTGGTCTGCTCCGTGATGCTACTGATTATGTAATGCTGATGCTGTAATGTGATACTGTAATGTAATACTGATGCCGTACTGTGTATATTGTATAATCGAAGGTTGTAACTGTGAGAGAATCCCCCTCACATGATATCTGGCGTGATGGTATACGAGTAAGTTAGTTGATTGAGTGAAAGAGAGAAGACAGAAATTGAAGGACGCTGGATTTTAAAATATACATTTTTAATTTATGCCTTTGTTCCTCATCTGGGTCTAGAACTCTCGATCAAATAACAAAACAATTTATGAATTTGCAGACCTCTGCTATTATTGGGCTGGATCTCGTCCGTGCAAGATTGACCTTACACGAAATTATATAAATATATAGCAAAACATCAATAACGAAGCATTATTATAACTCTTAGATGAAGAATTAACTAATTTAATCTAATATAAAGCAACTGAACACGTTGCACTGAAATCTACGCAGTGCACAGGAATAATAAATTTATATATACATTACATCAAATGGCGAAAAAACATCATCATCGTTTTGTTCCGAAGCTCGCGAGGCAGAGATCCGAGTGCGCAACTTGAAGACCCTCTAAACCCGCCGGAAGAGGGAGGCGCCAAGTGGAAGTGCCGGAACATCGGATCATTGGATCCTGAGCAAGCTTCGCTTCCTTGAAACACATGGCGCACCACGCCAATCAATCAGCACATTGAGTGTGGTATGATCATGGTACATAGATTTTGAACTAAAATATACTGTACTTCAATTCGCGTTTTTTTAATGTCCGTAATTCATACATTTTCGAACCCAATCATATGTATTCATTCTGAAAACGTGTCCCAGCCACCTAGGCCCGTTTTTCTCAAACCTCAAGCATCCTGTAGTCCACATAACAGTAATAACTAGAAAGAATAGGACGAGTCATTCGTAGATCATGGTATCCTGCCACGCTACGGATCCCTCCGGTGAGTTAACGTACACGCAGAGTGCTTCACGCATGGCCTTTGCATCTCTTGTGTGGCGAGTCGCTGCGCCCATCTGAGCTCCAAGATCGTGAAGATTGGCTTGGGAGTTTCCTGACCTCCAGGCACCTGCTTCGACTTCATGTTACTGTGGATTCTCATGATCCACGTTGTCGCCGTTCATGTACACGTGCGCCGCTGTAGTGCATGAGCCGAGAAAGTTGTGAAGCACGCAGCACGCCAGTACAACGATCTCCATGAAGTTGGGCGAGAGGAGAGCCTGAGTCTGCAAGACGCAGAATCTCTGGCTCAGGTGGCCGAACGCATTTTCCACCACACGACTTGCACGGCTCACGCGATAATTGTAAATCCGTTGCGGACGTGTGAGGCTGCGGAAGGGGTAAGGCCGCCGGAAGTAGGTATGGCTTGAGGGCGAAGGCTTCATCAGCCACAATGAAGTAGGGGAACCACAGAGTTGTGCCTAGGAGAGGTCTTGGTTTTGGTATGTTGAGGGTGTCGTGCTCGAGCGCCCGTGCAAGTGAACATCTGTGGTACACACCGCCGCCCGACACACGGCCGTTGCATCCGACGTCGACCGTCAGGAACCGGTAGTTTGCGTCCACAAGTATGCACTCATTGTCTATCTTCAACTAGACAATTTTCCATGTCCAACTGCGTTGCAAACTGGGCAGCGACATCCATCCACTCTTCAGTTGTCCTCGGGGTCTGCACAGATTTATGGAATTGTTTCAAGTAAATAAATAAAAATTAGTCTTTAACAATCAAAATATTAATGAAGAGTAATGCTAAATTGTAATTCTAATTCTTTAATTCACATGTCTCGAGTTGGCATCGAGATGGAGTCGTCGAACGCGTCCTTGACCGAAAACGACGTCGTTCTTAAAGAGCTAACCAGAGGACCCTCATCTTGACTCAGATCAAGGATCAAGTCATCAGGTTGTACAGACAGGATGTAGTAGATGCACCATTAGCATTATAAGTTTTAAAATTTATATTAGCTTCGAACAAACTATTTATCTTCATGTGAGACTGTATTACTAATTTGATGCAATTAAGTGCAGTTGTATTGTTGATTGTTGTTGGATGAAGCCAGATATTGTGCTCACAATTTTTTCGATGTGGCGTAAATTTCTATGGAATTTATGCGAGATGACTATGTAAGGGAAAACACTGAAGACATTGTAACAGAAATATTATGGCGGGGCTCAGACAACAGCGTATATCGCTGTTGTCTGAGGCAATATACAGGAAAAGGGGTTGTGTTGTGTGTGTAGGGTTGTGTTGTGTTGTATTGGGTGTTTCTCGCCGACACTCTTTACCACCTACACGCAACATAGACGTCCGTCATAATGCTCAAAAATGATGGGTTGTGTGCAAAACTTGTAATCTATGTGCTTCATTAGTGTCATCTCTAAATAACAGTGATATTTATTTGTTTCAGCACACCCAGTTCGCCTGTTCGCGTGCACCCTCAAGCGCTACACCCTCAAGCGCTATACCCTCAACTTCGTCAAGTTCTCGAAAGCGCGCCAAATCCTCTCAGTCTCTCACCGCGCCCCTGCAAACCACACTCCAGACCCTTCAGGAGGCCTGCACACTGGTGACCCAGATGCCGCCTCCCATCGCTCAACCAGATGCCTTTGACATGTTTGGGCAACACATTGCCGCAGAGATGCGCCAGTGCGCATCCCCTGCTGCTCTGGTCACCTCTGGCCACCTTCAAGCAGGAGGTGTACTCTGATGCACATGCAAACTCCGCAACCAACCAACGACTTCGGCAATGGATCCATGGGCATGATATATAACAACATGTCATAACCTGTTGTGATATGTCATGTAGTCGTTGATTGATTGCGAATTTTGCATGTGCATTTATCTTCGACACCTAGCGACACTTGTGTGTTAAACGGCCTTGCTGAAAGATCTGTTGCTCAATGCTTCATAGGCGGCATCTGGTGGCCAGTGTGCAAGTTAGGATTTGAGCCTTCACACTCGCGACTTTAGTAAAATTCCAATACCTTAGTATTTAATTTCAAAATATCTGGTTGTTTTCTTTAAGCGAATTGAATGTGATCTTATATTGTTGCTAACCTGCATGAACAGCGGTTGCAGTTTAGTGTAGATCGCCCTATATAGCCTCGATCAGCAGGCGGATGGTTGTGTCGTTGACTCGCCATGCGTATGACAAGCTCCTGAACGATTCGCCTGCGGGCAAATGAATATTGTTGACAAACTTGTCACATTAGTTTTCCTAGATATATTTAGATTGATGTTTACAGCGTAGAGCCTTATCTCGCTTACATTTGTTGTTGAAAACTTTTCACTAGCTCACTGATCTGAGATTCCATTTTAAAATGTGTATGCAAAATGCGAAACCAACTCACAATTTTCCTAATTTGTATACTTGTATAATTTGCATATTTATTTATGTGCCCATTGTACTAGTCTTAATTTGGTTGCTTCTCAAAATTGTGATCTCAATGTTTCTATTCGTCCTTGTGACATCAACAACTATTTATTACTCAAGTGCTCAGCTATTTCATTCATGAATGCATTGGCAGCAATTCTTGTATACATTTGTTGATATAGTTTACTTTTGCCAGATCTATTTTGTCCTGCTTTGTGTATGATGTAACTCGTATCTTTTTCACATAAATTCTTCAAATAGCTCTCATTTTTTCTATGATATGATGACTCAAATGGTCGCTATATTCCATTTGTGATTTCTGTAATTTTAGATTAAGGAATATAAGTTTTGATGTTATTATGTTAAGTTCCAATGTTATATATACTGATTGGTTAGTGCTTATGAAGTATGGACCTTCGATTTATTTGCATTTTTTACTGCTCAATTAATGTGCCTTTAAATATATTTTTTATGTACTGAAAGTTCTGCTGGATTCAGTAACCGATGCTACAAGTAATCTGTTTTACCTTTGTTATGTGGGTTATTATATTGCTATTATATGCTATAGTCAAGCCATAAAATCATTGTTTTGTGCGTGTATGATATTTATGACTTATTTTTAATGGGTCTTTCTTTCAAGTCCTTAGATTATTTTGTGTTTATTTTGTGCATTTGAGGCAAGTTAGTATTCATTCGTTGCTTGTTGGTGTGGGTACCTGTGGCGAGGAAGCGCAGTGCGACGGCGAGACGCTGGCCGGCGTGTATCGCCGCTCTGAAGCGCGTGTCCTATCTGTCGATCAGCCGCGTGATGAGGTCCAGCACGAAGTTGTATGATCCATGTCCATTCCATTCTTATGATGTCCATTCTTATAAAGTTTTTGTACAGTCGCGGTTCTTCCACGCTCAGCTCTCGCATCAGCGTGTTGTAGTAACCGAGCTTCTCTCTTCTCATCAGCCACTGGCGTGTCCAGCAGGACCTGACATTAATGTTATTGTACATAATTACTATTATTGACTACTATTAATTTTTCCTTTTACATTTAGTGTGATACATGTGCTGTTATACATGCTGTTCATATCATTAATATAAGTCACATTGTATAGACAATCTGTTGTTCTTTCATGAATTGTGTGTGCTTATAAAAATATTAAGATCTTTTCAAAGAAGCAAAATTGAGGTATACGAGATGTTTGCTTCACACAGTCTTAGCGCCGCCTTAAATTTATCATAATTTAATTCCGTAATTGCCGTTCCTTAGAGGTATGTCTGTTCAGTACAGCGGCCAGCACGCAAGTAAATCAAACTACAGCGGGCAATGCATGTCGATACAATATCAATTGAACTTTAACACAACCACAGATAACAAGTGAATTGCTGTGTGGAGCAACATGCATACACATAATATGGGAGAGCTTGGAACAGGTAAACAAATTACATGTTAAATTAATCATTGGTATGCAAATATGCTGCTATATAAATGCATAAGGACGACTGGGGTCGTCACAACTCTCCCCTAAAAAGGAAAAAAGTTTGTGCATATAAAACATATCAAAAATTTTTGCACATAGGTAAACATCAACAAAATACAATGTCAATGTAACAAATCCTCTGGTGAGTCAGTCTCTTGTCATGCATCATAAATTAAGCAATAATCCATCTAGAAATTACGACAACTCAATCAAAGAAAGCAATCCAATGTGAGACACAACATTCACAAATATAAAACTTTCCAAGACAGAGTAAAAACAAACATATGCCTAGGTTTATCAAAACTTCTAAAAAACTGAAACAGTCCAAACACATTTTTGACAAATGCAAGAATTCATCAAAAATTAACACGTTAAGATATCAAATAACAATCCGTCAATGTTCAAACTCAGAGAATATACATTATGTACAACAGACTAAAATTACTAAATGTTTACAAAGACTCATCTAAAAGGAGTCTTCCCAAAATAGAACCCTTCCTCTATCCAACACTACAAACGCAGCAGGGATATAGTTAGTCACCATTACAATATTAAGGATATATGGATATATATACTCCCATATTTTATGGGAGTCAAATTCTTTCGCCTATAGCTCTTTAAAATTTTTCTCCACCAGCATTTCAGCATACTAGGCTTTAGAGTAGCAATAGATTTTTCAGCCGCTGATTGTAAGGTAGTAATTATATGCTCGTATGAGTCTTGTATATTAACACCGAAGTGTTAACAAAGCATTGTAAGCAGACAATAGTGAGTAAAAATGGGGTATGGGTTTATGCCAGTGTCAGAATAATAACTCGCTGAGTCCCCATGATCCCATCTTAAATTTTCATATTCAGGCTTTTTACTTCCACCTGTATTAGGCCTAACACCATTTTCTTTCAGATTTACACCAAGCTGTGTAAACAGTTCATCCAGCACGATTTGCAACGGCGTATGGTCAGAGTGATTGTCCTCAGAGTTAACAGTGTCATTCATATCGATCAACAAGCGACGTCATGGATGCTGATACACAAATAAAATCCAACACACTATAGTGACCAAGTTTCACATTCACAAAATGCCCTGACCTGGAAAAGGCGTACGATATCACTTGGAAATACGGCATCATGAAGGACCTTTTGGACGGTAAACCAATTCCAGTCGTTGAAGAAGTCAAGTATCTGGGTATGATCTTTGACAAAAAACTCACCTTCATGCGACATCTCAAGTCACTGAAGACCAAATGCCTAAAGGCAATGAACCTTTTGAAGGTCGTCTCTCACAGCGACTGGGGCGCGGAGAGCGTTGTTCTATCGCGGCTGTACCAGACTTCCATTCGATCAAAGCTGGACTATGGCTGCGTGGTTTACGGGTCTGCACGTAAATCCTACTTGCAGATCCTTAATCCCA
>JAQIWG010007079.1:0-12657 GCA_034695025.1 Chamaedrilus cognettii
CCCCACTCCATCGACCGTCGGCGAGCGTCCCTACCACCGCGGCCGCATTGCCTCTCTGAACGGCAATGTCCAGTCTTCGTCGAAATTTTATTTGATAACTGCTAAATAAAATTGTGCGATCCTTCGAATCATGTATATGGGGAAACTTCACATGTGCTCGAGACGCGTCAGACCTTAAATTTAACTTATCGACGCTAGCAATAGCATGCAAATCCAAATTTTCAAATGCTAATGCGTGATCCAAAGGAGTGCCTAAAATTGCCATCAAATTGACGATGTAAAGCAGAAATTTAGAAGAGATAAATGCCTAGTTCAATTAATGTGCCAATTCCACAGGAAGAATTGGATATTTTTGTAACTAGCACTCAATCTATTTTAAGTTTTAATGCGTGTCATCAAAATGGTGTAATCATTTCATACTGATTCTTGAAGTACGATCAAAATAGTTTTTATCAATCAATCAATCAATGTCAAACGACTTATATAGCTCCGTGACATGATGGAAGTCATCACAACGACGCTTAGCAGTCATGCCTAATCATTCTAACAGTACAAGCCACTGTCACCCACTGTCACGTAGCAGCACAAATGTTGAATAGAATGCCGCGAGTCAAGCTCTACATGGAAACTAGACTATGGATAGAAGCGTTTCAAAAGTTTAGCTTTTAGTCTCCCACGGAATATGCAGAATAAAGGGGTCGACATAATATGGAGGGGCAATCTGCTCCAGGCCTTTGGGGCCGCTAGTAAAAATCCACGATCCCCGAACCCCAAACTATAAACTTCATCGTTCTTTCAAAGGTTTCTTCAGGTAATTAACTAGCATTAACTAGTTACTGTGATGACTGGTGAGTGGTTTTATTGCAGACAATACGACGCAGAGGCGTCCTTGTTCAATAGATATCGTGCGTCCTCGTATAACAAACATAATAACATCGTGCGTCCTCATAGTGAGTGGGCTGAAGTTCGGGGATCGTGGATTTTCACTAGCGGCCCCAAAGGCCTGGAACAGATTGCCTCTCCATATTAAGTTGACCCCTTCGTTCTGCATCTTCAGTGGGAGACTAAAAGCTAAACTTTTGAAACGCTTCTATCCATTGTCTAGTGTCCATGTAGAGCTTGACTCGCGGCATTCTATTCAACATTTGTGCTGCTACGTGACAGTGGGTGACAGTGGCTTGTACTGTTAGAATGATTAGGCATGACTGCTAAGCGTCGTTGTGATGACTTCCATCATGTTACGGAGCTATATAAGTCGTTTGACATTGATTGATTGATTGATTGATTGATTGACTGATTGATTGATTGATTGATTGATTGATTGATTGTTGTGTGAGCAGGACGCTCGGTTTCCCCTCGGAATGGCTGTTCACGCGGAGAAGGCTCTGCATGTTCTAGCCAGCCCCGTACTGGACGCCAGCCAACAAGTCATTGGTCTGTTACCAATGTTAACTTTCACTGACTGTGTACTCGATTACATAATTATTGGGCCAAATATATTAGTCATGTTATGTTTCTTTTTCTTCTTCTCTTCTTCGTCAGCCTGCCGCGGGCGGCGTAGCCGTGAGTGTGAGTGCGTGCCAAGCAGATCTGTTCTGCGTTTTCCTCGATGCCGCGTTCAGCCCACGTTGAAGGACTTCTGGTGCCTCCAGAGTGCGAGTCCTGGTGTTACTTTTTCCAGATATTGTTTCACGTCCTTACAATACTCTTAAATTTTTGTGACAACATTAGATTTCCTATTATGGTATAGGCTAATCAATGCTGCTGTTCAGCAATTGCATCTAGAAACGTTCGAATAAAAGTTAGTCGTCACATTAATATGACACATGTGATCATTTGATAAACAAATAGCGATTAGCAGAAACCACTATGCAGGCGTTAAATATGGTTAAAAAATAGAATGAAAAAATCGAAGTATTTTCATGTAATACATTTTTCTAAAACCTTAGATTTAGGGATATGACAATTTAGAATTTTTTTAACAGGGCACTTGTCATATTTGTTATAGCATTTTTATCTGCACGATTCGATGAGTTAATATGATTGATAAACGTTAATGTGTTCCTGCTTTCTTGAAAATGATGTTGGATAATTCAGTAACTAAAGTTGCATCTGCTTCAGGTGTTATTGAGTTGTATCGGCATATAGGTCGACCTTCATTTTCCGATCAAGACGTACAGGTATCACATTCAATTTTCCTCAAGAGCGTTTGTGCACTTTTATGTACATTGTTTCTATGAATGTTATTCACAGGCTTGAAGCGTTCTGAGAAACACTAAACATTCCCTCATATACTCTACATGTGGTGAGGGATGTTTCTTAAAGCTTTGACCCATCATTTGAAAGTATAATGGAATTACATTGATAATTGTTTAACTTTGAGATATGAAGAGTGAATATTTTTTGATTTTTGTAAGAGTGAATAAATATAAAGCGTAAATCATGAAATGTGCTTTTATGGTGTTAGTTGGTTGACTTGAGTTACGTTGTAGGCCTGCTCAAACTTTTGTTGTACTTATTTAATGATCCAATTCATTATGTAGCTATTTAAATTGCAATTTCATATATTTTAGATGTCAATTTTTTTTTCTGACAGAATCGTGACAATTCAATTAGGGCCTACTGTTAATTTTATGAATGTGCAGATATCTTCCAATCTACTGCTTCTTAGCGATCTGCTGCTCAAATGTCATGAGGTAACAATTTTATTATCATGAAATTAATAGCTTCAATAATTGATGCGTTAAATCGATCAATATTTTATTGCTGTTGCAATTATGTCATTTTATTGACCACATAGTAACGAATTTGTTCACAGGTGTTGCTAAAAGCGTGGCATTGGGATGATGAGGAAATTTTTTTAAACAAATTTGTATTACGGTAATGTTCCTTAATTACTGCAATCATATCATTTAGTATGCAGTTTTTATATTTGATAGCCTCTTTAAATTATGATAATTAAATTGCAGCTTTATGCAAACATGGTGACGCAGCGAAAGCTTCATGAATTTCTGCTCACAGTGACGAGGTATGTACCCGTCGTGTGCATAATGCTTGAGATTCGTTGTCATTTTGATTGTTGTTAATATTTAATGTTTAAAGTGTATTGTACTGCGTAAGAATGATAAAGAAAGTACTTGCAAAAGAATTGCTGTTTATTATTTCTCGACACGTCTTATATATACAGAACTTAATTCACCTCGCGGCAGAAGCAACATTATGATACACAACTCAAAAATATGAATTAAATGAACAGTTGCAGCATATACCATATTACACAGCTATCGATGATGCCACAGTCTGCGTGAATAGTATTATTCTATGAGTCATCCATATTGTTAAAAAATGAATTTCTAATATTATGTGTCCAAGAGCCTGCATGCACGACTGATTTTTCAGCTGAAAGATTATGTTCTTTTTATACGCAATCGAATTCTTGCATACCACACAACCTATAAAGTCCACGAACAGAGTAGTTTTGAATTGAAGATAATTTGATATAAAACTTTTGCCTTTTAATATCAATTTTTAAAGAAAGCGTATAGCTTGTAGCTTGATCTAGATGTTCCTAATAGCTAAGACGATTTTTTGTTGACAAGATACGATATTGAGTGTACGATTTGGGCTCAACTTACAACTTGATGTTTATTTAATGCAGCGCACACTTCGGATATTTCAGTTAATGTTGCAATCGATGAAAGACAAAGCAACACTTAAGATACCGTAGGTCTATGGATTAGCCACAACTGTATAAGATTGGTATCACTGGTACGTCAGTATTTTCAATGAAAATGAGACCTGAAGTAGTCAGCAGAGTTGCTTGCGGTTTATGATTTCATGCAGGCTGAGGCTACTGACGCATTACATGTCATTTCAGTCTAACATTTTATTGTACATCTTATAATTTAGTTAATCAAGAATGCTGTCTTGTGGTATGCAATCAAGACCATGGGTGCTATGATTTTTCAATCACTAAATATTCAGTTTGACTCCATTTTTATTCCCATTTTTAAGGCAGCATTTCCAAAAAAATTCTGCAGAAGTACTTGAGCTATGATATCAGTGGTGCTAATTTTGTTATGGTGCTAATTTTGTCATTGTACTTTTGCTTAACAGATCAAATGAATGAAACGTGTACATTGAGGCACCATAGCATATCCTGCATGATATTTAGAGTTGTTCTAAATAAATGTTTGGGAGAATCTTCTGACGCTGGCTATATGAAAAATATTTTAATTTATTTCGCAATCTAAAATATAAAATTATTTTTTTAGGTCCCCTTTCCTACCTATCAAGTTCACCCTTGCTAATCATTTTGAGCGAAACGTAGTTGTCTCCCATGATACATGAAGTTTCTGTAGTTTTCTTCGATTTTGTTACGTGTCAGCAATTGTTTGCTATATTATATAAAAAAGTTGACTACGTTGTACAACAGTTACTATCGTACCCGAATGTTTCAATAAACAATGCAAGTTTTGTGCCTTGTTTTTAACAGGTCTATATTTCAAGATATTGTCAACATGGATGCAGTTATTTTGAAAATAATGGTGAGTCTGTTATCTTGAGTTGGCTACAGTGAACTTATGTTTTTTGGATTGTATCTTTAAAAATGCACAATTTTTAAATTTTGACATCTTATAATTTTAAAATATCAAACCCTTGAGCGTAGTGAAAAGTGTCAACAAATGTTTTCATTTGTAGAAATAGCGCTTAAATGTTTTATGAATCGCTGTTTGGCTATCAATATTACCGTAATCTTTAACTCGCTGCAAATCACTTGAAAATCCAGCAACTGCATTATCCATATGCGTCACTGATATTCTTTTTTTAAACACTTTTTTACACCTTCAGAGGGACTTCATGCCTTCTATGACCTTATTAGGATAATGCAGACTGTAAGCTGCACAGTATAATGCCAGCTTTAAACGAATTTGTTTCCTGACAAATGGAAATACTTTAAGATCATTTACTCCTTAGACGGAGGTTTACCTAGAGGAAAATAGATAGTTGTATAGGTCGGGCATGTCCCTATATCCATGAACATGGATTTAGGGACATGACATTAAACTGTGTTGTCCCGGACGTGACCTTAAACTGTGCCCGACAGCCCTGCCCCTGCTGCCATCATTGGGCAGGAAGAAGCGTTGTGACCGAGTGGTCTAAGTCGCTGGTCGCGGATTACGAGTGCGGAAATTGTGCATTTTAATCCCGTCTGCGGCAAAGATCTAGGGTCACTTCGTGCACCCTTCGGCAAGGGTGGTTTAAATTCGTCAGCCACAAGTGTTCCTAGAATGCCCACCAGTCTACGGTGTAACCACCACCAGCGACCATCAGCTAGTGCAATGGGGCATCACCTTTTCCCCGCAAGGGGCTAACACAACAATAACATGTCCCTATATGTCCCTCCATGAACGATAATTCTTGTCTATAAGCCAGGCGGCGGTGTAGTGGTGTAGTGGTTAAGGCGTCGGACAGAGAGTCCAGAGACCTGGGTTCAAGTCCAGGCGCCGTCAACTATGAAACCATGGCGTTACAGGTCCATTAGCAAAGCTGTTAAACACATAAATGTCAATGCGTCACAGGCATGACTGTAACGCATTAGAATGGACGTCAAAAACGATGATTATTATGTAACATCTAGCAAACGAATTGCCAAACGTGACGTCACCGGCCACGTCATTTGATAGTAGTCAGCATGGAATAATTGTTAACTATACTAAACTAACATCCTTTTTATTGTGTAATCCGTTAATGTCCATGTTTTCACACAGGTTTACAGGTTTTTGCCCGCCCTGATCAGGACTGCTGGAGCTGGGTTTTTACAGCCGGATGCCCTTTCTGATGCCAACCAAATAAATAATTATGTGGCACGGGGTTAGCAGCTAGTTACACTTGTGTGTTTAACAGCCTTGCTGAAAGGCCTGTAACGCATGGTTTCATAGTTGCCGGCGCGAGGACTTGAACCCTCGTCCTCTGGACTCGAAGTCCGACGCCTTAACCACTACACCACAGCGCCGCGCTGGAATAATTGTTAGTTAATTCATATTTAACAGTTCTTATCTTGGCCTAACATATTTCAAACGAGACCTACAATCCCTTTTTTCTTAAGTCTAAACGATAATAATTGCTTTGCAAGCATAAGCGTTGCATCTAGAAAGTGAGCAACTTATAGCCCCTTGATTTTGATTTTTTGCATAGAAATCTTGTACATAATAATCGTATAGTGTGTTACGAATTTTAGATATAAATTCCTTCCTGTAGGAGTCATAAAAATAGCCCTGTCAGATATCTTTGTTAAATCTTCTCTGATGACACGGGGAGAGTTGATGACGCCTCGTTGCAATTGAACAGAAATTTGCTCAGCAGTGGCTGCAAGCCGACCGCGCCTCTCTCTTCGACATAGATCGGCGAAACAAGGAACTGTTCGCACGCATCTTTGACGTCGGCGTTACTACCGCTGCTGATCAGCTCACTACTGAGCCCGTCGACATCAGGTGAGGGTCCCGAGCTGCGGCCTGGAGGCTACAGTCAAGCCTCACTGTGCCCAGTCATTTCTCCTGGTGTCAATGCTTTTAGTGTGTAGCGCTTTGTGTTGTAATCGTCTTTGTTTCTACTGATGACAGAATTATGCGAAAAAGCTCGTTAGTGCCGATCGCACTGCGCTCTTCATGCTGGACGCGCACGCAAGTGAAATCTATGCGCGCGTCTTTGACGTCGGCTTCGATTCCCTAGAGGGCGACGGTGGCACACAGTGCTTCACGCAAAAGGAGATCAGGTCGGCGTGAGAGGAGACCGGCTTGTGGTCGCGAAATAGCGAGCGTTTGCTGCGCTGCGCTTAATCTTTGCTTCGCTTTGTTCGGCATTTTGCAATGCTTTGTTTTCAGTAAAGTTATGGTGGAGTTACATTACATGTTCAACGTCAGATTCCCAGCCGTGTATACAACACGCGTGTTGTTGGAGCACAATTCGGAAACACACGTGTTCCCATCCGAGAACACGTGTGTTCCCTTTCTGATGTGTCAGAGTCATCCCTTCCGGGAAGACATATTTTGTGGAAACGGCGATATTCGAAACACGCCAACGATGTGCATGCAAAAATTGTCAATTAGGGTAGAGTGTTCAATGACGGATTCCGGGAATATGGCTGGGAATCCGACGGTGAACAATGAACACCAAATGCAACTCTTCTATTAGGCTAACAGGAGGAATTCAGTACTGCGTTTGTTTTGTTTTGTGCGTGGGCTCGTTGAGCAATTAACCCTTGCAGCACATGGATCCCGATGAAGATGTTTTTGCATTTCAAGGAGTCGTTTTCTACAATGGCCTACTATTTTCCTGGTAGTCTTTAATTAATTTCATTATTTTTCTTTCTGCCGGCTGTCGTTACTGACGATGTAGCCCCTTTGCAGCATTTGCCGTGATCTTCCTCCGCCTTTCCATTGGAAGGGCGGAAGAGAGATCCTTCACTTTCTCACGATGGCCTTTATCGGTTGACCCCTCTGCCTTGCGATCTACTTTCATACTGTATGTTGTACAGATACATTATATCAATTTAAAATATACCATAAAATACATTAAAAAACACTGAAATACAATGAAATACATGAAAACACTTTAAAATACATAGTCATACGCTAAAGTGCGTTCAAATACATTCAACTGCGCTGAAAAACAGTAAAACTCATCCAAAGTGCGTTCAGAGTCAGGCAGACGCCCGTCTGGGCCCTCTCCGAAAACGACCCGTATACATAATATTAATAAGATAAATAATATTAATATATAAATACATTATATTAATTGTGATTTTGATTATTAATGATCAATTTGATTATTAATGTATCTGCTAGTTGATAATCTATGATCCATACTAATTTAGTAATGCGTGTCATTGCCAATACAAGCATTAAACATGATACGCATATTAACCAGGATTTAATTTGTGTTCAATACGGCCTGCTGCCACCATTGGGAAGGACGAAGCGCTGTGGCCGAGTAGTCTAAGTCACAGTCTCGGATTACGAGTGCGGCAGTTGCCGATTCGAATCCCCTGGCCGCGGCAAAGATTTTGAGTCACTTCGTGCACCCCTTGACAAGGGTGGTTTAAATTCGTCGGCCACAAGTGTTCCTACGATGCCTACCAGATACACCACCGGCGACCATCAGCTGGTGAAATTGGGCATCACCTTTTCCCCGCAAGGGGCTAAACAACAACAACAATAACTAGCATTATAATCTAATGATATTATATTTAGTGCTTATATATTCAAATCAAATCAAATCTATTTATTAGTATCATTTGTAGTACTACTAGCGGAGTAGTAGGAACAACAGTGTGACTTGCTTGTATATGCTGAGTGTGCTTTGCTTTAGAAAATATGTTCCAAGTCGGTTCAAATGGCATGGCATATTGTTCTACCTTAAATATATGTCAAAAACTTTGAGACAGGAACTTATCACAATATTATTTAGTTACTGTCAAAAAAATTGAATCTACATCGTTTCTGTTCAGATCGCACTTGAGTATTGCGCATGAAAATATAGTCTGCACTTGAAATTTGGAGGCAGCAAATTGGTAAAAAATGTTTTGGTTACAAGGGTAAAAAATTGAAACTACATCGTTTCTAATCGTATCATAGGATTGTAAGTGTGTACAACGATTCATTAGATACTTTTGAAACAGTAATAAATTGAATACTAACAATAATAAGTTTGCAACTTTCATGCTATCATAACGGTTTAAAATGTAGCAATCTTTTCCCTCCAATCTACTTTTTAAACATGTAAATTTTTATTGATGAACGTGAAGTATTTATGCATTTAAAAAAATTGTGTACTGCATTACATAAATAACATAGGCCTATTGCAAAAGTTTCAACTGCAATATAGACTGCCATACATGTCAATGGTAAAAGCACTGACGTACATGCACATTGCGCAAGCTTACGTCCGAGAGTTCTACAATATATTCTACTGAAATGTGTGCCTTTGCAAAACAAAGCTCTTGCGTGTTTCAAACCCATCAACTTGCATTTACCGTTCGCTCCACTCGCGTGTTCAAAAACACTTAGCGTCTGAAAACACGTGCCGTCTCTTATAAGCCTGAAGCTACCATTACTGAGGTCGCCGCATCGCTGCATTAGGGTGTCCTTCAACCATGCATATTTTGCATTCGTCTTCTTCTTCATTCAGGTGTTTAGGGACGCACTGTGAGTGGCAGTGACTGTTGGCGTCCAAGTAATTAATTAGTAATATAATTTTGCATCCAACCGTGTACCGTGTTAAGGTGGACGGACGACCGTTGTCATGACAACGATTTCTGTAACTAGGTTTCATGCACGGTTTGTTCGTTAACTGGATTTCATGCACGGCCTGCATGAAACCCAGTTAAGGACATTTTACATTGTAATTTTCTTAACATGGTTGTATGCAAAATTGCATGCAAAATTGCATGTAAAATTGCATGCAAAAAATATGCATCGTGGAAAGGAACCCGTATTCTGCTGTTTTCCGCGTCTGCGACAGTTTTATCCCGATCTCGCGCCAGTGAGAGGAGGGGGGTGGGTGGAGATTTTGAGGAAGTGTGCTTCTTTCATACCTTATAAAAGTTTGTATTGCATTTAGAAGGAAAATTTGTGAAATTACCTACAACTTTGTGAAAATTTGATATTTTTATTGCGAAAAAATTTTAACGAAGATTTCAAGCTAATTCATGAATATGCACCGCTAGCTATGCGATCTGCTGCCAACTCGCATCTCCTTCAAAATCATGAAAGTTCACTCCACATAGATTTCCTCTTCCTCTCGATAAATTACTCAAAAAACATATCTTTACCATTTGGATGAAAAAACATTTCCATCTTGCTGAATAATATCAGCTGTCAGCAAAAAGAACTAGACACGGCAGCGACTGCTATAGTGAAAGGATATTGACGTTTCTACTGTCTGTGTTTGGTGGTTCATTTGTTTGGGCGTTGTATTTATTGCGCAGTCGCTATATATATATTACTATTTTGTCTTTGAGACTTTAATTAATTTTACGGATGATTGTCATGAGAATATGTCATGGTGACTACATATTGTCTTAGTATGATAGCATGATAGTATTGAATAGTGCAATTTAAAATTAAACTTAAGGCACAATATTATTATATGTATTTTATTCGCCAAATCAATGACAGTACATCGCATCAAACCAAAAAAACAAAATCAATTCTGAACCAAAAAGTATAAGAATATAAGTGAAACTATAAATAAATTTTTAATTGTCACAATTTAAACAACACATTGCAGCAAACCTTAGCCTCCCGATACGAAATTGCATCAAAAGATAATGTCACGAATTTAATCCTAACTCGCATTCTAGTCATTTAAACACTTTGTACTTAGCAGTTGATCCACTATCATGCTTCACAATGTTATACTTTTTCATCAGATGTTCATAGTCCTCATGACCAAATAAGGAAAACAACCTTTAAGGCAATGAGTCCTTCAGATGTTGCATGTCTCTGAAAAATTAAGTTTTCTAATTTCAAATCTCGACATCAATGTCGAGTGATTAATTTTTGAAAATCTTCTCGATACATGTAGCTATTCTCACTCTGGTGATGTCGTCGCAGCACAGAAAAACTAGTGAACAGTACAATCCCCGACTAGATTTATATTATAAAAGATTGAACTCGTTACCATGATCAACTCCTGAAATTTCTACTCTATAAAAATGGGTATGGTGCTGGCTCTCATTATTTTGTATAGCGTTTGACTGCGGCACTCTACAGTTCAATATAGAGTGCAGAATGACTTTTGAAATCAAAATTGTAAAATAGTTTGAACTTTTCTTGAATTTGTTCTATAAACAGAACAGTTGATATCTCATATTTTTTTATATTTGCCATTTGGACTGTTTATCTTATGCAATTTGCGTTTTTTGTTTCTTCAGATTTTCAACGAGCAAAGGTGTTGCGGGATATGTCGCAGCAACGGGAGAAACGCTTAACATTGCCGATGCATATCAAGACGAGCGATTCAACAGGTGTGATGTCTGATTTTTTCTTTTACGCATCTTTACGCATCTTTATCATGGTTTTCTAATGAATCGTTTTGATTAATCTTTTTGGATGCTTCATATTTGAAGCATCAAATATGAACCTAGAGTGGGCCAAGCCCTTCCGGCTGAACCCTATTTTGTAAGTTGTATCTTGACTTGTTTTATGGTAGTGCGAATTGAACTGCGAAAGCGCTCTAGAAGCAGTTGATACCGCGACATGGCGCTCTAGAAGTTGGCCTGTATATTCTTATTATTATTTTTATTCGTATTATCATTCACAAATGTCATGTTAATATTACATAAAAACACCTGCGACTCAGTTCGCTATCGTTCCTATTCGTTTGAACTGCCGTTCAGTGTCAATTGTCTCGTTCTGTTCAACTTCTGTAGACAGTGGAAGCGCTCCAATGAAAGCGCATCGTAAAACGTTGAACAGCCGGGGTCTCATTCTGGAAGCGATCTTATGGCAATCTTAGTCTTAAGATTGTCATAAGAAAATCTTCGAAAAATCTTATATTTTTTATTGAAAACTCCGCATTATCGCGCGCGAACTGAATGATGACGTCACGGCAGTCGGCGAATGGATTTTATTTGTTTTAAATTTCAGTTAGGATAAAATTTAAGATTATCTTACAAAATATACCTGAATGAGGCCCAGGATTACATCTATCGTACATCTATACTATGCAGCCTAAATTCTACATGTTTTCTTTACCAAAACTAGTTGATTATAATTGCAATTGTACTTGTGTGTAGAGAGATTGATCAGCAGACAGGGTACAAGACAAAAACCATACTCTGCATGCCAATTTATATTCGACGGCGGTAAGTGATATAGGCCTACTGCTATTGCAAATGATATGTTCCTTTTAGTAAAACCAAAAGTGTAGTGAACCAACACATAAATACTGTAAAAAATTTAATTTTAAGACTGAAAATATAACCATGCTGCCAATTTGTCTTATTTATACTCTGCAATGACAAAAATCAATTCAACCAATGGTTCTCTCATAAGTCTTAATAGAGCCAGAATATTTATGATAATGGATGCAAACATGCAATGTTTGTATCCATTAGGTTTAGGCGGATAAGAAAAACCATAATTAGCAGTTTGCACAAGTCATTGAGTTCTGTATCGGATCACTTACACAAGTGATAAATGAATGCCTCCTAATAGCCTAGGCCTTTTGACCAATCTATAATAAAAAAATTATTTATGAACATCTGGCAGAAAGCACATCGACAAGCATTCCATACAAAGGTGACCCTGGTGATTAATGTTTTTGCCGAAGGAGCCCCCTTTTTTAAAACGCTTTTGAGTGAGTATTTTTGAGACTGTATTTGAAACATTTCAGCACCAGTCAAATTGTTGAAGATAACACAATGTTCAAAGGCTTCCATTAAGTTCTACACCAAAGAGTGATGCATTTTGTAGATGTTTTGGTCCACAACTTGGTTGATGTCTTAATAATGTTACATTGCGGTTGTTTGTGATATAGTTTTGTTCATAGAGATTTATGGAAATTTTTAATTGTGTTAAGGCCGGTTGCTAGACTTCGATTTGAAGTGCGATTTTATTTTGTAGTCCGAATTAACCAATGAAAATATATAAA
>JAQIWG010007080.1:0-12656 GCA_034695025.1 Chamaedrilus cognettii
TTTGTCCTGTAGTTCGCTGTGTATTGTGCCTGCATATGTAGCTATCATTTATTTGATGAATTAAACACTATATATAATTCTGTTGGTTAAAACGATTTCTAAACTTTTTTTTGCAAAAGTTTCATAACTTTTGAATGCAAGCAGATTTTCCAGTGAAATTTTTAGAACTTGTGCCGCATTATGTCAGCTACAATCACCGAAAAGATGAAGCAAAAATATCAATTTCTGGTCGAGTTATCGCGAATCTGCTAGGGGGTTATTTTATTTGCAGCACCCTGTATATGTGTTTTTGTAAAATATTATGGAATTTACAAGGTGCAGATTTGCCGTTGTTATCAGCAGCGGTGTTGTAGTGTGTTTGTCCATTGTGTGCTCATCCAGATCTTTAATATTATATCGTTCAATACGTTCATGGTTTTGCTGCATTTATAGTAAAGAAACAGATTTAAAAAGCCTATAAATAACGCCATTTGCTGATGCATTATAACTTAAATATCCGATGAGGGGTTAAATCTTGTACACCTAAAACACCATTTTTCACAAACGTTGTATTTCTTAACTATATAAGCAATTCGCTAGAAATGCCTTCTATAGATGACCCAGGGACACAAAGTCTCAAAGTCTCAAAGACTCAAAGCTGCAAAGCCGGAAAGCCGCAAAATGCATTTTAACTAAAATATCCAACTAGGGGTCAAAGTGAGATAACATTTTCCATCACATCCCATCACAACTTGCATGCAGGCTAGGCCCATTCCATGAGTATGAGGAGAAAAAATGTCGAGTACCCACTTACTTTAAGTCATGTAATTTTGTACGGCCTTTGTGGACAAGTTGGCCTGCCAGTTTCAACTGCACTAGTCATCGTTCGCCTTGAGCAAACGCGAGCTTAGGACGGTAATACGACCATATCAACAAAACTTGGCTTAATTTGAGAAACAACCTTGCAGAACTCTAATTTAGCAAAGCTTATTTCTTTGCGCGGCATTCAATTTTCTCTGCGCGGCACCTCAGAAATCTGTGCCCTTTGGAGGGAACATTGGGAAAGGCATCCATCTAAAAAAGTTGATATTATTGATTATCATACCGAGAGTGGGAATGAAGAGATCCCCGTCCGTCAGCGCGTTTTTGCGCTTGCGCGGTCTTCCCTTCTGAAGCGAACCCACGTGACCGCCGGGCGGGGAGTGGAAGTACGCGAGCGAGGGGGCCGTGGGGGGCTGCAGCGCGCTCTCGCTGAACGTCATCGAGGGGTGGGGCGCGTTGCCCCCAGCGGCCGACTGTTGGTACATGAACTCACCCTGCAGCAGGGACTCGTAGTGACGCTGCGCAAGAAAACAAGCAAGCGCCAATTATTCAATGATTAATATGTTTTTGTTGGACATATTTTTATTGATAGATGCCTTCAAGCAAATATTGAAAGCGTTATTTTTTGATTAAGAATGTCAAGTATGTAGGATACTGCTAATTTATAGATTTAATTGATCCATTATTGAATGCGAGAAATAATCGAGGAAGTCACAACAACGAGCAGATATTGTATAATTTTATTTATAGTTTCCAAATTTGAAAAGATATGTATCAAGAGGTTTAATTTTCGTTTAGTTTAGTAGTTGCAGTTATAGTTTTAGTCTTAGTAGTTTCAGTTTGTCCCCTCTCTTCTTCTTTTACTTCCCCTGAGGGTTTAAGGACCGTGTGTAGTAACAAAGAATATTACAGTCCGATTCTGTGCCTCGGCCTCGGCTTTACCAAGCACAGAACCGCTCCCCCCTCTTAAATCGCCTTTTACGACTCGCCCGGGGAGCTCTAGGCTGCAGATCAATTCTTTGTTCCCCGACCTGTAGGGGTAATGAATGTGGTGGGTAATGAATGTTTAGTCCCTTTCTCTATTAAACTCAACCTTTTTTACCAGTCCAGGCGTCGCTTGCTGCGTGCAAGCAACGCTCAGTTTCATATCTCCTAGCCTACAAGTATACTGTAGTTATTAAGGATGTCAAATATAGTTTTCGTTAAGCAGTGATGCCACTGCTTGGGCTATGCCATTAGATGTAGGGATATGTCAGTGATCGAGTGAGGCATCAGATTTTTAATGAAATTTCCAGATATCTTGGGATATTTTCTTGAAATGACGCATTTTACAATATAAACTTGGAAACTTTTAGTAAAAAATGCAAAAGAGGGGTAATCTTGGCCGAGATACAACTAAACTAGGGATATTTCACTTTGGTTCAGTGGCAGAGGCTGTTGGGCCGTCGATAAGCTGTTGGACAGTAATAGTCTTTGCGGCAACACACGATTCTTATAAACTCCCAAAAATCACCACCTAGGACGAAGTACAGGCAGAAGCCGAGAAATAAAACAACGTAACGGTTGCAGTGACTATCAAAAATGCTATGCGCACAGGCCCGTGTGCAACGCAATTTACCGCAGCAATTTTTTACAACTGCACAATCCGTTTGGGCCTACAAAGTTCTGCACACTAAAATATGTCCCATGGTTGCTTTTTCGTAGCCCCCTTATACGGGTAGAGGTGATGTCCTAACCTGACTAATTATGGTAGCTAACCTGACAGAAGATTAGGTGGTCGTTGAGCCCGAAGTGCTCTCCCGTGTTTAGCTGTTTCCCGCAGGCCGTGCACGTGAAGCAGTGGATGTGGTAGACGTAGTCCCTCACGCGCATCACCAGCTCATCAGCGGCGATACAGCCTCGACACTGGGAGCAGGTCTTCAGGGCAAACTGTCTGAAACAACAACAGAAAGCAGTCTTCAGCGCAAACTGTCTGCATGCAGCAACAGTACAACCGGGCGACTCCTAGGATTTTTAGATTGAAGCGAACACTTATGGATATGATTATGCTGAGAACGGAGAACTGGATTGGGCATGTAGAATTGATGAGAGAAATACATGAGTGAAGAATGGATGGCAAGTGGACGAAGAGCAAGGGCAATGGGAAGGATGGCGATGGCAAGGGGAAGGAAGAGAATGAGAAATGATAGTCTACATAAATTACTGAAAAAATCGTATATGGAAACGTGGAGAGAATGGTGGAGGACGATACCACCAGGTGAAGAGGTTGGATGCCAGAGACCTTTCGTTTGGCAGTGCACTATAGAGACAGAGGGAAGATTATTTCCAAACACTTATTTCTAGCACCTCAAAATTTCATCGGATTCCCTTAACGTCGACAACAACTCTAAGCTCACAGACTGACGCCTAGGCCTACCTGTAGTAGTCATCCTTGCAGTAGATATTGCCGTCCCGCGCGAAGCAGGTCGCCTGTGAGTCTAGCTGCAGTCGGCAGGAGGCGCAGACGAGGCAGGCGGCGTGCCACTGACGGTCGACGGCGACCAGGTAGTACCGGTCCGTGATGACGTCATGACAGCCGGCGCACAGTCCGGGTTGGGGCCCGCCCCCCGGCCCGCCAGTCAGGGCAAACTGGCTCGAGTCGTCGTCGCTGTGGGTGGGAGCGCCACTGCAGCGGTCTCGCTCGTCGTAGTGGAGTAGTACTTCGTGCATGGCGGTCGTGTGGTTCGGCGCAGACTGTGTTGACGCTAATAGTTCATTTTAGATAACAATCTTGATGATTTTGTATGATATAAATCAGCGGCGACAGTGTCAACGGGGATGAGCGTTTTTTCGTTAATTAAATTGCTGCACTGAATGATTTAATTGTCAATGTGGCTATTGGAAGTGGATAGCTATTATAATTATTTATTGGTAAGTCGTAAAGTTTTGTTGATATCCAAACGGGCAGAAGAGATCAGAGGCTGATGTGATGTATGTGTAAATGCACACTTGATTTAGGCCTACCGTTTCTAGTTCTACTTAAATTACTGCTTTATACGTATGCTGCTGCTGTTTCCTGTTTCAATAGCCTACTGTGCGTGTCGTTCCTATGTAATAATTTGTTAATAGATCTGTTAAAAAGTCTCAGTTTTGATGTCGCCGTTTCGTCAAATTTATCACACAAGTGACGTACATGTAACAGCCATGCAGAGTTTCTTTAGTCGCAGTTTTTCGTGAACTGTGCATGAATTGTTCGGTTATCCGTTAGTACTGCAGCCTGAATTAGATGACCTGAAACATACAATTTAACAAACGAACATCAGACTTTTAAACGAAAATTTTGATAGAAATGTGTGCAAACGTTTACACAATAATCATGATCCATTCTGCAAATGGATTAAAATCGCCAAATTGCTTTAAAATCTCAAGCAAACCAAATTTTTTTATATAGCTTAAAGAGCATCCCGAATCTCGATTTATGCAAATAGAACTGTCAATCAATAGGCAAAAATACTTCTTGCAAGTTCAAGTAGCCGACACATGCATATTTACATATCCATCTACTTGAAGTTGCACTTGGGGCTGAATGGTCAGGCGGCCAAACGTTCTGTTGGCTACTTAGCAAACACGCACGCTTAAATCAAAAATCTGAACGACAGATATTTGATCAGGGCCTTCATAATTTTTTAACAAATTGTTTGCATTTTTATACGAGAAGACACTTTTCAATGGAATCTTTATCGTATGATCGAATTTGCGCTTAGGCCTGCCTCTCACACGGCTCTTAACTCCATAGCCATTGTCTGTTCACGCCTTAATTGTTCGACTTCCAGTTAGCCATTAGACTCGCTTGACTCCCGCGCGCACTTGACACATTCTCTCACCGTGCGAGCAAAATCTCCCACCTCACGCAACATTTACTCTCGACATGACGTCACGCTACAGTTTCTCTCTGCGTGATGTCAGGCCACAGCTGCGCCCAGCGCGCACTTTGTTGTCGCGCCACTGCCAGCCAAGTGGTCAGTGACGTAACGGGGCGCCCTTAAACCGACTAATTGTCTCCGAGGGGGCGGGCCACGAGATATATCCTACAGACATGTCATGCGCTTCCCGGGGTGTTGCCGACTTCGGGACACGCCCCGGGACTCTCAGACATCCCTCTGGGGATAGCAGCGCAGCGGCAGGGCTCCCGCCGGGCTATCAGCCAGCAGTGCAGCACTGAACCAGGCAGTGCGAGTCGTTCGGTATACTAGTAATATCCATCTTCTTGGATTTCTCACGGATATCATATAGATTTCAAAAATGGCAGTAGCGGTATTGAAACACTGAAAAGACTTTTTTCTTGAAAAAGTTTTTCTGTGGAAATACGTCGACAAATCAAGGTTTAAAATTGGTCGTCCGATCACGTTAAAAAGTAGACACAATGAAAAAAACAAGCAAAATACTATTTGACTGTATAGACTCTTGTTTGCACAGACCATGCCGTAGCGAAATCTTGCTGCATTAGACAAATGTTAGACACTAACATGATTAGACAGCAGATCATTCATAATAGTAAACAATAGTTTCTGCGCCTATTGGGTATGATTTCTCAGATACTTTGTCAAACACTTTGCAGCCATGGAAATGAAAGATCGGCTCTCCAAGCAGACCCAACGGTCTCGACACCCCGCAGCATGCATTGTCTTGACTTTACAGCGTGACGGCAAGTCGGGCGGTCCTCAACGCCCCATGCCGCGAGCATTCTTGACCGTGGGGCGTGAACCCAGCTCTCCGACGATACCACGGTATTAGGTATTACACCGCAGCGCCTCTAGCGATCGATTGGGATGCCCAAGGACCGTACCAGGCTTCGCTAAACCAGGGCATTCACAGCCGCACTCGCTTATAACAAGGGTTCCTCAACCTTCTTTTTTTCCGAGGAACACCTAAGTTTAGAAAGAAGATTGGCCGGGGGACACGACGTCTCGATAGGCCCCAAGAGCGCGGCGAGTGTGATGACGACGAGTGCACGAATATTCGGAAAAAGAAACGATCATAAAAATGCTTGTCAATAAAAAATATGTAATTTTATTGTTTTTGTGCTTCTTACACTTTTTGATACTTGAGACTCTAGATTAACGAGTTGCTAAAACAAATTTGTGAATCTTTTTTTCTTCTTTTTTTCTTCTGCTGGTTGGCAGAACAATTGGATTTTCTTTATTTTATTTTATCTTGCAAGTACTGCGTGCCGCATGCAAGTTACAACGGTGACCATTCGTAGGTCCTACAGTCAGCGAGTTATACAGGACAATTGACTATCGCAGTCAATACACTCACAGAGACAAGGTCGGGGCTTCAGCACAGCAACCTCAGCTATCGTCTTAAAGTTAGTGTTGATCCAAGGCCATACATAGCCAAATCTATTTCAGGCGCCACAGGCACCAGCGTCGTGGATCATCGAAATTTTTCATTACGTTCTGGCGCACTTTCTCGCGAACACCGGTTGAGAACCCCCTGCTCTAAACAATTTCACTCGTCTAACCGAGCGTAACCAATGCCCCCTGCGAACTGCGCGGGGGCCAAGCGCTGCACTTGTCTCCGACCCGTCAACACGCTCCGATATGTCGGATTGTATGTCGATGGATGCGGACTGGCGCGATACCATCGCACTGGGGTTAGACTACACTCCACATTGCACCGGGGTTGGACTACACACTCTACACCGCAATGCGGCGGCGCAGAATTGGAGAAATCTGTATTCGCGCCTTGTGCACTACATGGTGCCCCAGAAATGATACTGAGCACTTTCGCGTAAACGCTACTTTTACTGTCTAATGATTATAGTCAAACAATATCGTGCGTCTGATATCATAACAGCCACTATACTATATACTTTGTACCGGCCTGTACGGATGGCCTACTTGAGTGCGTTCTGAGTGAATTCCACTCAGTACCTGTAGGTCTGTATTTTAGACAACTAGACAACTACTTTCACTGAGTTACTATGGTAACTTGAAATCCTTTATCTCTTGCGTCTGAAATAGAAACATTTTAAATTTCATTTGATTTGAGTATACAGGCGCCTCAAACTTTATCTGAATGTTTGAAGCCGACGCTTTGAGAGTAAAGCATCATGGACATTTTGGAATGTCGAAAGTCAAATGCTATTTTAAACCTAAACCGTGAAATCCACTGCAAGTTGGGTAACATTTGTATGCGTTCACACGGTGATGAACGAAATTGCGCTATGGTGCTCTAGGGTTTTTTGTCCACAGTGTAGAAACCAGCTAGTCAATAACTTCAATGTTTTATTATTCAATGAAACCTGATTTTGAGAAATCTACGCCATCGCATTGGTAAAAGAAGCAAAAAAGAAGACGAGTGTCTGATTGGGATGAAGCCACTCACGGCGGTTGATACACAGTGGCTCGGAAGAGCTGTTTATCTGCGCAGCGGGAGATCACTTATACTAATGTTTACGGACAGATGAAACAATATAGCGGGAGGCAGGGAAGCAGGGACGCCAGATGGTTGACAGTATCCTATTCAGGCCCGTTCTCAGCGGGCAGGAGCTAGCCATCGGGGGACCCGAGATATGGGAACGCTTGGGGTGTCTAGCTTATGGCGGCACGGCGCAACAGCTTGGGCGAACTTGGATTGCGGTGTTAAAGCCAGTTGAGACATTGCCCCGCTGATAGTTCAATTACATAATTTGGGCAATAATCATCGACTAGATAGAAGATAAAATGATTGAGCATGTTCGCGCGTTAAGTAATGTCCATCGTTAAGCGAGGAAATTACAAATTTTTTGCTGCAACAACGTGATACGCGGACGTGTCCATGCATGCTCAGGCTATACTAATGCTATCATTAATGACCGACACGTGCCTTAGACTACCGGACCAATAGTTTCATCTCCTAATATTACATTCATGTTTAATTCACCACGCGCAAGCATATAGTGGCGTCTACAAATCAATAATAAATCAAAAATATAGCAAAAAGAAAATGCGATTGCAACTTCGGTCTACGCAAGAGAATGACAAATTCAGAAACCTAAAACGAGGATGCAATTTTTTGAATTCAAAATTATTATATTAGTTATTATTATATTATGTACAAAGAATTCTGACAAGACAAACAAATCACACAATACAAACCATTTTTACATTACAAGATTGAAAACACGATCATCACGCTTCTTCACCGCAAAAGCCAAACTAGCACGGGTGAATGCAAGCTAACTGCGTATTTCGATACAAAACTCATCATTTCGAGCATGACGTGAGCGAGATGTCACCACGTGATTCAGGGGCAGCAGTGGTCCATGCGCGATACCCGTCGAGGCTGCAGCTTTCACGTAACAGCACCCATTGCACCTCCCCTGTACTGTGGCAGGTTGCCCCTCCCCTCAACCACTCCCATAGAAGCCACCAAGAAACGCCCCCTGAACCCCCGCAATGTGAATGAAGTAAGAAATGGCATGGATAAGATACATGCAGTTGGATCTATCTCTTGAAATGCCATCTAAAACACAGTATCGAATAACTCGCAGCTGCTGTCTTCGTGCTTGGCGTTGATCCGTGAACGCAGATGAATGCTCTTGTGAAAATACAACACATGCACTCGGCTTGATCAGCTTCAAAATTAATAGAAGGTCATATTGAAAGTCAGACCTTCTATTTCAAGTATATGGCAAACGCACAGAATTAAGTTACACAGGCTATAGGCTTGCATTGTACGTATATATTGGAATATATTGGACTGTGTATAGTTCACAGTATTATCGTGACCATGCATATACGCACCGTTTCAGTGAGCCTGCATGGCCTATAGGCTAATTATACTTGTATATTACCCTCCATGATTTTAGTGTTACACAAATGTGCAGTTCTATGGTGAGAACAACAAATGGATCCAACAGATTCCATCTTAACGAGGCCTGCAAAATCGATCAGTATTAATATCCATTAATTATTTATTATTTATTTATTATATCCGTTAATATTCATTAATTAATTATTAATTATCAATTAACTATTTATTATATCCATTAATATCAAAAAATAATTAATTTAGTATTTATTATATCCATTAATATCCATTAACTAGAGTTGATTGAAAAATATTCAAACAACAGGCAGAAGTTTTGCTGAATTATAATGCAAAATATTCGTAACAGTTTATATCTAAATATTGTAAATGATGAAGCCACGTTCTACAGCACCAAATTGTAGAAGATGCAATTCTCACTGCGGTTGCTCGACCTCTATTTAAAGTGCGATTTAATTTTGTAGTCCGATTTAACCAATCTATGAGAGAATTATATCGAATAATTTGATTGGTCAATTCGGACCACAAAACTAAATCGCACTTCAAATCGAGGTCGGTCAACTGGCAGTTAGTGTCTCACCTTTGTTCAGGACTAAACTATATCCTGTTGCAGTCAATTATTGTGGCACTTCGCGCTTTTCGAACCAACGGTATTGTAATATTAAAGGCTTTATTATTGTCCTTGATATCCGTGAGTAGTATTATTTTTTGCACTATCAACCTACATATCTAGACTGTTGCTCAATGCCATTATAATATATATTCATGGAAGCAACAACGCGAGAAGCGAAGAACTAAGGTAAGCCTACTTTCAAGTATACGTGTAGAGTCCCTGGATGAATTAAGGAATAAAGACGCAGCGTATTGTATCTCCGTATTCGGTAGTTGCGCAGATAGTCTGGCTTGACAGAGGCTCTTGTCTTATATCAACCGTCATTCCGAATTAACCCTACCGGTTCGCCAGTAAAATTGTCGCTCTTTCCAAGTGACGATATTTATGTGACTGCGACATAGCCTCTCCGATTTCGTTTGAGACGGAATCGATAATCAAAACTACGCCGAACACGCTTCATAATGCGCAGTCGTTTTCGGCGTTTTTCGTTTCTTTATCAAAGACACCGTGCTGTCAAAATCCTCGCCACGCCCATTCTTCGCCAAACCAACTCCTGCCTTTCTGACAGGATGCTCCGCATCTGGGCGCTCATTGGTCAATCAGACTGTGCGGCTTCTAGGCTCCTCCTACTGTCAATAGACGTTCAAGTAACGCGCCAGTATTACCGACATGGCTGCCGCGAAAGCCGCAATGGTAACCTCGGCATCAGTCGGGCTATGTAGACGAGCGAGATTCATGGCTGACATGCCAACAGAAGCCTAATCCATGCGGCGTCTGCTAAACGCTGCTACAACACACTGACACGGACGACGCTCTGGTCATAATGCGAGGATCTGACCGCTAGCACGGGCGCCAGTGACTGCAGGGGAAAGGGATGGGGTTGGGAAGGATTAGGGAAATTTATGCGCAGGTTAAAATGCATGAGCCAAATGCAAATTGTCATTGCAAAGCATTCACGTTGTAAGGTTACAACAACATTGTCAATAGGCCGAAAGCAGCGGCATGTAAATACAATGCTTGCGCTTAAATGAGCCTAATATAAGATGCATTATCATGTTACAATAAAATAACAGTGATGTCATAGAAATCGCTAATTTTACGGCGTGCGTCAATAGCCGTAGGGCAATGTTTTTGCCCGTTTTTTTTTCTTATGGATCTTTGGCGCTCTCCCGGACACTAACGTGAAGACATCTAACCCAAAGATGAGGGGGAAAATTGGCGAAAGTATTGTCGGCCGAAAAATGTTTATGCTCAATTGTCTGTGGCTGCAGGTCAGGTTATTCTGCAGGCAGGGCCGCAACAACGTTTCAGAAGTTGGGGGGGACCAATGGCTGGGTAATATTTATGTTCCAAAAGTTGGGGGGGACGCGTCCCGTGGTCCCAATAGGTTGTTGCGGCCATGTCTGCAGGAATCACGGACTGTGTCCGCATATCAAATGATCATAACTAACGAGGCCAATTGAGAAGGTTCAAGGCTTTTTTCGCTTATACAAGAGCCTGTGCAGCATATTTGGCAACATATATTTGGCGACAATATATCTGGAACTTCAAAAAATGAATGAATCGAAATGCGTTTTATTTTAGGACCGCTCTGTTAGAATATAACGCAATGCAACTTATTATGCAAGAGAATTCAAAAAATGCGAAGTTTAAAATCATGAAATACAGTGTTCAGCCGGGCGAT
Source organism: Chamaedrilus cognettii (assembly GCA_034695025.1). Taxonomy (NCBI): domain Eukaryota; kingdom Metazoa; phylum Annelida; class Clitellata; order Enchytraeida; family Enchytraeidae; genus Chamaedrilus; species Chamaedrilus cognettii. The sequence goes on from JAQIWG010007080.1 coordinate 10,893, forward strand.
AATGAGCAAAGCGGATCCTTATCGCAACATTACACAGCCTTGCAGCATTGTGGTTTATTGGCTCCTCCTTCCCCACAGATTGACGTTCACAATGTCCACGCATGTGCAATGTGCATCATTGGTCTGCAATAATTTGCAACTTCCCGAGAAAAGATCAACTCTGCAGCCTTGTTACTTTTATTAGAGCCGCCTAACTCTGCCTAATCGCTTCCTAATTGATGCACCCCCGCTTTGCCATCTTGAATCCGCTCTCAATCCGCCTTCATCATCCGAGACGAGGCCGGCATGCAAATATACAATCTGCACCTTTGAGCTTAATACTTAATAAGCCACGCCCATCTTACGACTCAAACGTGCAAACTGCTTGAAATTATAGTTTAGGTTTGTTTAGGATTAGGTTAGGGTTTGTTTAGGGTTATGTCATGATCGGCTTAGGCTAGAATATTTTAGCTTCCAACTTGTTCTTTTTTATACAAATTTAAGGACCGTGTGTGAGCGACAAAGACAATTGCAGTCCGCGGTCGTGTGCCAGAGAGCCGTCACAGAACCGCGCTTCCCTTTCCCTAGTCGCCTTCAACGACTGGCCAGAGGAAGCTCTGAGCTGCAAGTTTATTCTTTGTCTACAACCCGCAGGGGGTCGTCTCAGCTTCTAAATTGTTTGTTTACATTTATATATATAGAACTTTTTTCACCTCACGGTAGAAGAACATAATAGAACACAACTCATAAAATATAAATTAAATGAATAGATACAGCATATACAATATTACACAACCAACAGTGATGCGACAGGCGTGCATGAATAGTATCATCGTTCTAGGAGTTGTCTATATTGAAGAAAGAATTCCTAATAGTATGCGACCAACAGCCTGCATGCATAACTGATTTTCCAGCCAAAAGACTGCGCTTTTTTAAAACACAATCGAATTCTTGCATACCACACAACATATAAAGTCCGCGAACAGAGTCGTTTTGAATAGAAGATAATTTGACATAAAACTTTTTTTTTAATATTGACAGATGAATGGAAGTATATGCAGTGGGCGTTGCTTGCATCAAGCTGCACCTTGCAGATTATATATTCTCGTCCGGTGACACAGGCGACAGGGTCTGGAGCGAGAGGGCGCTATGCGGTTAATCCTCGAGGCTCCGGGAGGATTAGGAGTCACCACACTGACACGTGACGCGACCTTGATGGCGTCGGGGGGGGGGGGGGAGGATCAAATTGTGCGGTCGTCTGCATTCTTGCGGCGTGCCTCAATGCACGCTTTTCAAAAACGTACACGCCTCCTAAATAAAAACACTCGATTTTTTTCACATTCTCTCTGTAGAGTAAAAACTCAATCAAATTTAAGTCTTCAAACAGATGACCGCATGGTTGCAATTAATAACTTCACCATATAGCCTACGACGTTAAAAAACACGCTTTTCAAGAATTATAGCTCAACATGTGACAGCTTCTATAATGAGTAGGTTAACATTAATTTTTTTAGATTGAAACCATGACTGCAATGCATAAATCGACTTACCGTATAATCAAATCGACTTCTAAAAAATCGACTTAGTAATTCACAAATAATAAAATTCAAGTTTTAGTCTCAAACCGATGTTGCGCACACAATATTACACGGTTGTATAAGCTGATCAGCGTCATCAGCGCCATCAGCGTCATCAGCGCCATCAGCGTCATCAGCGTCATCAGCGTCATCAGCGTCATCAGCGTCATCAGCGTCATCAGCGTCATCAGCGTCATCAGCGTCATCA
>JAQIWG010007081.1:0-12655 GCA_034695025.1 Chamaedrilus cognettii
TGAGTTGAATTTAGAGTATAACTGCATTATTTATTTATATGTTTTCCCACTTCCCCCCCAACTTTGGAATCTTTGTAAATCTTTCCACTTCCCCCCCTATTTTTTCCAGGATGCAGACTGCCTCCTTGCTAACATTGTGTGGACGCCCCTGGCAATTTGCATACTAAAACGTATGCAATTATTTAGCTCTGCAGCATTGGTAAAACATTTAAAATTGTTAGGCTTATATCCAATACTTGAATACAAACAATTGCGTGCAAAAGCGGACGCAATGCAGCTATTTGGCCTAGTAGTATGAATGGCACTGAGTGAAAAATTTCCCATGCTTATATTCAATATTGCAGTGCATTCAATAAAGCACACAGTCTACCACGCATAAAACTAAGCGATGTCTCAGAATGCAAACCTTTAAAAAATACCAAACAAAGCCCATAACAAAAAGCAAGCATTTAATGAACCGCCAATTTTACGCGCAAAATCCTGTTGCACATCGTTTTAAACAAAAACCAAGCAAAAAACTTTAATCAAAATATCAAGAAGCAAAAACCTTTATAAAAATACCAAGCATAAAAATCTTAACAAGACAGCATCTTCTACTCACCACGCGAAGTCAACTGCACAATGCGTCATGGTTGTGGGACAAAAATAGTACACGTTGGCACTATAGTAGCATTACTAGGCTAACTTTAACCGTCAATTTTGGTATATACACTGCTGCAACCAATAACATAGCTAAATGATAAACGTTTTGCTGCTGTCAACATTCTGCTGCCGTCATCATTTCAGCGCTGATACGTGTGCCTACATGTGCGCTTCCATTGCCAATTCTCAACACTTACCCACGACATACATTTTTTGCGTGTCTCCAAACGCTCAACAGTTTCCATTTCTCTCAAGCTGGTTCTTAAATTCCTATTTTCACATTCTAACTAAATCAAACAATTTTCAAACTCTCCCATCCTTTTCATAGCACGTTCAATCGTTCATACAACATTGCTGCGTGCAATAGTAAACATCTCAGCACCAGTTTTATGGCCTAAATTATATGTACATCGTCATTTAACTTGTTGTAAGTAGGCCTACAAGAAAATAAAATATACCTATGCCATCAAAAACTGCTACCACATCATAAAGCATGTTTTACTTAATGTCTTGCACAACCAACAAACGTCGGGGCGTGCCTAAATGGCCAAATTAACTTTGTGTAAATATTATGCAATAACAGCTTCACTCAACCAGAGGAAACGATCGCACGTTTCGGCAAGCATAAGCAACAAACACCATGGTGTGCCATGCAGCGTCAAATATTGCAACAGGCTAAACAGACTTTCTTTCAAATAAAAAAAAAAAACGTAACTTTTATCAAAAATACCAAGCATAAAACTTTGAGCAAAATGCCAAGCATTCAATAAATCACCAATCAACATACAAAATTCTAAAGCAAACACAAAAATCCATTAAATATTACTTTAGTGTTCAAAATACTAAAATTATCCTATTGCATAACCAGCAATTTCCATACAAAAACGGCTTTACCCTCATCCAAGGGGATTCTCACGCGCCTTTGGGCAGCACGAGCAACAAACGTCAGCGTAGAATCTCCAATTTTTTTATAATGCAACAATCTGTTCATTTTTCGTTTCCTGCGAAAGCAAAAAGCCTCTTTATATGCAATACCGCAAAACATTATATCTGTCAATACGTTCAACGTTGCCCAGGGCGTACTCAATGTGCATGGGCCTGGCTCCGGGTGCAAATTTTAAGTCAGTTAAAGGTGAAAGCCTCTTAGCGTTTGCATGAACGGCAAACATTATATCTGTCTAAGTTCAAAATTTGCAAACATTCAGCAGCCTTTCTAACCTATAAAACAAAATAGCAACAAAATATCTAATAAAAGTACATTCTTCATCAAAATTTGTATGTAAATTCATGCATTTGTAGTTTAATCTATTTTGCTTAACGTTCATAGCTTTGCATGCAAATGTCTATACTTTATAAGCCTCCTCTGTAAATTCACTGGTTAACCGTGCATGATATAGTTCAAATTAAAGCATTTATTGTATATTGACCCCATATTGTAAGCAGCGCTGTTCACACAAAACTAATAAGGAAGCTATATTACGTTTGAATTGCTCATAAATCATCATTATCCTGCACCAGAATGCGTTTCCTCGCTGCTTTCCGCAGGCATGCTCGTAGATTCTGCCATCTGTCACTCTGCACCAATCAATATTAATGCATCCGTTCAAATGCCAAGTAGACGTCGTTAATTGAATAGCCTCTTTTTCCAGCCTCGCGGCTGTCAAATTTAACTCTAAAATAAGTGCAGCAAATGTGCAATTACCGTTTCACAAAAACAAAGTAATCATAGCCAATATAGGGCGTCTTTAATTTAAGATATAGAATTATACAGTACATTTTTGAAAAGTCAAATCTGTTAGTTTTCGTCAATCAGCCGCGCCACAGGTCGTATGCAAATTCAAAATCGCACCGCAGGTGCCAAGCTCCGTATGCAAATTCAAGCCAGGCTCCTCAGGAGCTAGGCTCCGTTTGCAAATTTAAATTGACGCTCGTACGCGTGCTTATGCGCCTCCAATGCTAATTCTCGACGCGTACACACCCCATCCATTTTTCTCGGAGCATCCAAACGCTCAACCGTTTCAAATTCTTTCAACTTGGTCCTTAAATGCCGATTTTCGCATTCCAACTCAATCAAAGGCCTCTCCAAGTACTATCCTATTCATAGCACGTTCATACTTCATCGTTGCTTGTAGATGTCTGACACGATTAACACTCAATTAGCAGCTTTATAGCCTAGAGTATACGTGCAGTGCAAATATTGGACACACAAAATATGCTTACGCTATCAAAAACAGCCTTCCCTTCAACAAGAGGAACCTCACAAGCGTCTAATATTACAACCTTGCTAATACTAAATATAGGCCTACTGACTGTGCGTTCAAGGTTAAATTTGCTGATAAAACAAGTTTCAACATTATAGCTAAATATAATGTTTGAAATTGCAGTGTGGCTAAAGTAAATCTGCTAGAGGCCTGTATCCCAAAAGAGGGGGGAAGATTAGCTGTCGGTTACCCCTCATGCATGGGGATAGGGAAGGAGGGCTGCTGGGCAAAGAAGGACTTAATTAGTTGCACACCTCTGAGACCGGGCCCGCTCTGCAGTGCAGCGCGGTTGACCTTGCGCGACCCCCGTCGACTTCCACTCTCGCACATCACCGACCTCACGCGACCCCCGTCGACTTCCACGGGGCACACCCCAAATGGGGGGTAAGGGGAGGCAAGTAGCATCTAATTAATTCAAAAATTTATAAAAACACATTATAGTACTCTAGTACGACATCAACCCTAATTTGAAAAACGTCCACACCCCCACCTGTCAATCACCTGTCGATTACCAAACCCAGACACACAGGCCACGCCCACCAGACACACAAGCCCCGCCCCCCAGACATCACGTGCACAACTGGAGCCTCTTGATTAGTCCGTGGCTTAGCTCCCCGCATGTTATACTACTAGCTGTCTTTTTGTTCTATTTTAAATCTAATGCGTTGATGCCTAGCCGTTCGGCTAGGTATTTAATAGAAAAGCAACATAATATTCAACAATATTTCAGTATAATATAGTTTAATCACACAGATGACACTGCTGCGATGGTTGATAAATAAAATTTAATTCATCTAGTCGAATCGCTGGGCTGATATATAGCGGCGATCTCCGTAGGCTGATATTTAGGCCTGCTTGCGTAGGCTACAGAAGCAGCGATAAATACATTGCAGTAGGCTATTGATCTTCAACAGTTATTAGGCCTGTATTTAATCTTCAACAGTTACTAGGACTGCATTTAAAGAGGAAGCTATGCGCAATTTTGGCCTACATTATTTGCCTCTATGATGCAGGGGGTTTGGAAAATATTTAGCGATGGAATTTGGAACGCTGCCGAAGTCCAAGCACAACGAAAGCGTCCACTAATATCTTGTTAATCGCCCCTGTTCACAGTTACACATACTTCACTTTTTGTTCGCAGGGAATTGATTCCCCCATCTCTGCTTAAACAGCGGCACTCGGCAGAAACCGCCTGGCATGATTATTTTGAAGCTACAACTTCCAAAAGTTAACTTTGTTGACAGAAACCGTTAAGTTTATTGCTGTAACTATGGTGAGTGGGTATGGCACTATCGGTTTAGTTGGTCCGGGACATCTAACGCCATCTATAATTTTAATATTTAAATTTTTCTTAGAAATCTTGCTCATGCTAAATTGAGTCTTGTTTGATTGATGAATGCCAATTTCTGTTAAATATATTCAGTGAAGTCCACAGGTTAAGTTGCTATATGGTAGGTTGATTAATTTGAGCAGTAGTTAGTTTGCGAATATAGCAGTTTGCGAAAAAAAAAATCAAAAGCATTGGCAAAAAAACAGTGAATTATTTGTAATAGAAATTATAAAATATAAGTTTCGATTTTTTTTTTAAGCCGAGCCCTAGCCCTGACCCGTATTTATTTGCCTAATAATTCATTTCCGACACTAAAGCCTGGTTCTGCTAGCCCTGGTGGTGTTTATGGCGACCCCTTCCGGTCCCGTGAGTGCCAGGCCCAGATTTCCCCCATCCAGCCTCAGGGGCCAGCCAGCTGCAGTTCCCATGTGCTAGCAGAGCCGCCGCCTCACAGGGTTCGTCCACAGATCCAAGGGTTTGAGTGGTGTGTTTATTTGTGGGCAGTTGAAGAGATATGTGTCGTTGTGTGTAGGTTTGTTTTGCATAGTGGGCACTGTGGTGATGGATGTGTGTGTGGGTCTATCTTGTGTTTGTATGATCAATAAGGGAGATTTACCTGTTTTGAGTTGTGCAAAGGTGCGTCTTGTGTTACGTGACAGTTTTGATTTTTGTATATCTGGTGCCTATTGTTGCAGTATTTGTGTACCAGCCCTGGAGCCTTATTCATGTACATTTCTTTTTAAAATTTTGGCCTAAATCTTATTTAGAACAGATAAAGTCCACACGCCAACCGCTGTGAAGTCATCATTTGGTTCGAGCGTGACCGTGCGGAGTTTCCAATAAAAATATGAGATTGTCTTGAGATTCTCATAAGGCAATCTTTGGACTAAGATTTTCATAAGATTGCTTACTGAATGAGGCCCCTGGTGTGTGTGGTGTGATGCAGGATCTGATCGCGCACCTGGAGTCAAACCCTTCGAACTACCAGAGCCTCGTGCGCAAGCGCAGGCTGGAGGAGGTGGAGAACTCCAGCGTCGTCTCCCTCATCAAGGTGATGCGGAGTGCTCAAGTTACATTGGGTCATCAGTGAGGCTCTGGGGTGTAGTGTATAAGGCGTCGGACTTGAGTCCAGAGGACCAGGGTTAAATTCCCCACGCCAGCAACGATGCAAACCATGCGTTACAGGTCCTTTCTCTAGGCTGTTAAACACACAAGTGTCGCTTGCTGCTAACCCCGTGTCAGATAACTATTTATTTGGTTGGTGTCAGAAAGGGCATTCAGCCATAAAAACAAGACCCAGCTCCAGCAGTCCTTATCAGGGCGGGCAAAACGTTTAAACCTGTGTGAAAATATGGACATTAACAGACTTCTCGATAAAAAAGAGGTTAGTTTTTTTTTACATTGGGTCATCAGAAGCGGGATCAGGTCGTCTACCGGTAGAATTCTTAAGCGAATCCACTCTGACGACCCAATGTATCATTGTCGTCAGCGATGACCGGTTGTTGCTGAAGATATGTCTTCACGCAAGCATTGGTTATATAATGCATATGCATGGTGGTTAGTGAGACAGCGGTCTGAATCTTGTTTGATGACCCAATGTAACACGCACGCGTCGTCAGCGATCCCGGTCGTCGCTGACGACGTGTCATTAGGCTCTTCTCTTTATCTCTGCATGCATACAATTTCTTTTCGAGCAGGTTGGCCTCCTGTACGTGGCCTTCCCGGTCATCTTGTGCCTTCCATTCTTTCCTCCATCGTATTTTATCATTTATTGCGCATTCTTGCATTAATAATTAATGAATTGCAGCAATAATAATTATTGCTTTGTAAAACTGTGAACCACCGTGCTATACTTTTTTCAAGCAGCAACATCTTAGAATAATCTACCTTCTTTTGATAGATCAATTTTGACAACTTTGTCATTAATTCTATGGATTAGAAGCAGTTTAAAGAAATATCTTAGCTTAGAATGTAAATTAATTAATTTTAATGTAAATGTGCCATTTTAATGATGGAATGTAACGAAAATGTTCGGTATGTTCAGTTTCAAGGGCTTGATTTTACTTGAATGCCCTTAGCAAGCATTTGTATCTCTGCCATTTTTACATTTTTTGGTAGTTTGATATGGAGCTTTTATGCACCTTTCGGCAGTTCAACATGCAATACTAAAAGCTAAGAAGCTTATAGATACAAGCAGACAAAGACACCATTCGCAAAAAGTCGCTATCATCAGCAACTTTGTCGACATACATTTACTGATGTTTGGGATCATTTATTTGATCTTTGCACACTAATTTTGCATTCTATTCATCGACGCAATATATTCGGATCAATGTAATGTTTTTTTGAAAATATCTAATGAATCTCATAACTGAAATATATAGGGCCTAACAAACTTGATTGTATATCAAATGCTGAATTTCACTTATTAAGCTAAGAAACAAGAAACAAGACCGAATCGACTACAGATGTATATTTCTGCTCAGGGGTGGTTCCAAAAATTGTTGGTGGAGGGGATCATCGTTTTTCCTATCGCTGGACCAAACTTGCGACTGGGGGGGGGGGGGAAGAGGGGGGTAACAAAATCTTTTGACCAAAAAATGCTATTCTTGCTTTAAATGACCGTTTGAAATCTAGGGAGAGGCAAGATCCAGGTGGGGGGAATGAGACACTTTTTGGCTCATTTTTTACTCACTTTCCTTCCTTTTCCGAATTTTTATTTTTACATGGGAAAAAGATTTCCTTTATGCTGGTGGGGGTACATGCACCCAAACCGCCCCTGTTTGTGTCACCCCCTGCAGGCGGGGAACAAAGAATTGGCTTGCAGCCCAGAGCTCCCTGGGCGAGTCGTGAAAGGCGACTAAAGGAAGGGGAGCGGTTCTGTGCCGGCTTTCTTGCACGGGACCGGACTGTATATAGTCTTTGTGCTACACACGGTCCCTAAACTACAAAAAAAACCTGTTTGACATTGTGTGTCCAGTCAAAGGTGCGGTCGCGCCTGGCGGGTTCAGCCCGGTACGGGGAGCAGCTCGTGTCAGAGCGCGAGTGCAGGGAGCGACTGGAGGAACTGACGAGTGGCATGATGGTCGTTCACCACTATGCGCAGGGTGGGCGTCAGCGCTGTGCACGAATTGTTTTGATATATTTATGGCGTCCACAGGAGCGTAGCCACGGATTTGGCGGTGGGGGGACCAAATCCTTTTGAGAAATCTGCTGTAAAACATGAAACTTTACCTTGCATGTACATTTCACAAATTTTTGAATTTCACAAATTTAGCAAATTTAGTTCAAACTTGTGAAAATTACATGCAGCCAATTACGCTGCTGAAGCTATTTGTAATTGGTGGTGCTCGAAAACGCAAAAATTAAGTACAGCAAAATTTCCGAGAGGCAAAACCGCAAAAATTACATGCAGCAAAAACTTTATGTTTTACAGTATGTGGTTTCTCAAATACTACATGTAATCTGTAACAGACTAACACTCCGATGCTGCGGGGCGGGGGGGAGGTGCTCAGTGCTGACAAGATATTTCTAACTCTTGGGGGGTCCTGGATGGATCATGGGGGGGACGCCCTAAACTCATGGAGGGGGGGACCTGGTCCATAGGGGGACACGTCCCCACCACCCTTAAGCGGCTACGCCCCTGGGTGTCCACGTAAAGTTTCAAGTTTTGAGAAACATACCATTTTTTCTGTTTCAACGGCGCGCACGAATATAGGGGGGAGGGGTGCTGTTGGGCACAGCAAAAAAAGTCCACCTCAAAAACATCTTTTTGACATTTAGAAGCTCAAATTTCTCCATAATCTTGTGTCTGGGAATTTCGACTTGGTCTCAACATGGTCTCGATATTTAATAATCATGGTCTCTGCTTTGTTGTCATCATGGTCTTCAGCAGTTGATTGATCTAAGTCGTGTTGTTGTTCGTCTGGTTTGAGAAGCAGGTATTATTTAAGTGCGAAAGCACTTAAAATAATACCTGACTAACCAATCGCCTTTTTTGCCTAATCTGTTACTGTTCATGCTTTCACACAGGTTTAGGCGTTTTCGCCATGGTGAGGACTGCAGGACTGCAGGAGCTGGAGAATTGCAGTATTGCAGGAGCCCTTCCTGACACCAACCAGAATATATGATTATCTGACGCGGGGCTAGCTAGCCACTTGCGACACTTGTTGGCGACGGCGCGTCGGATGTTTTCTATCGGCAGCGGCACGCCGATCAATTGTGCCCCGTGGCGGCGAGTGAAAAATCTAGGCAGCAGCGACGTTTGGCGGCGCCGGGCCATTCAAATGACCCACCCCCCCTTCAAAAAATCGCGTTGAGGATGAGAGTTGAGGATGAGAGTTGGGAGTGGAGGAGAGTTCAGAGTTGAGGATGAGAGTTCAGAGTTGAGGATGAGAGTTCAGAGTTGAGGATGAGAGTTGAGGATTAGAGATGATAGTTGAGGATGAGAGATGAGAGTTGAGCTCTTGAGTTCAGGTCTTGAGAGTTGAGAATTGAGGACGAGAGTTGAAGATGAGAGTTGAGGTTGAGAGTTGAGAGTGGATGAGAGTTCAGAGTTGAGAATGAGCGTTGAGGATGAAGGTTGAGAGTTGAGGATTAGAAATGATAGTTGAGCTCTTGAGTTGAGGTCTTGAGAGTTGAGAATTGAGGACAAGAGTTGAGGATGAGAGTTGGGAGTTGAGGATAACAGTCGTTGTTGCTTTTTGATCTCTTATTGTCCTTTTTTGTACCCCTTTTTGACCCATTCTAATATTTTTGCACTGCAAATTTATGCCGTCTGGTCTCCACATTTAACTCTGTGGTCTCCACATATTGGTGGGACTAAGTACAGTGTGCATCAGGGATAAGTCTAGTAGGAGTAGTACTCCAAAAACGACGTTTTTTTGAAACTACTCAGATTTCGAAATGGTGGTAGCATTGTTCGTAAAAAATGGACGATGATGGAGTAGGGCTACTTCTTTTTTGAATGGCATAGGAGTGCACTACTCCTGTTTTATAAGCAGCAGGTGTAATGCTACTCCTATTTTGTAAATGCTTAACTGAACTTTAGTGTAAGCCCTTAAATTATGCCCTGCGACACTGCTTGCGTTGCTGCTTTAGCGGGGAACATTGGTAGCTGTTTGTAGCAGAGAGACGCAGCTCCAACAGACTGGGCTCCAGTACAGCTGCTGCTGTTTCTGCTGCTACTGCTGCACCGCCCAACGATGAAAACAAAGTTCCAGGAGGGCGTGGAAAGGGAAAAACGAGGGGGCTAGGGCCCGTAGGGGGCAAGGACAGGACGAAGGAGAGAGGGGGTGCAGCGGGTAGCATTGGGGGACTGGTTCGCCCCACCCTGCGCAGCATGCAGAATCTGCTCCCGAGGGGGGGCTGCATCCCCCTCCCCCGTCCGCCTTCACCTCTCCTCCGCACCACCAGCAAGCCTGTCGTGAAACGGGTGGATTAAAAATGTTTTTCAATTTTTTACATTTATTCGCAAACAAATAACGATTTAATTTTGACACTACTTCCTTTTATTTATATTTAACATTCTATTTAAATTCTTAATATCTGTGGTTATTCGTGTATTTTTGGATTGAATTATAAACGAAGCTTGGGCATAAACGAGATAATGTAGCACTATGCATCTACAAGTCGCGGGGTAACGCCGGGGTTAAGATTTTAAATTATGGAGAGCCGATGTGTTAATTGTAATTAAAAAAAATTGGTTTTTTTTTGCGCCACATTACCACTGAAGTGAAGAAATGTGATTCTATAGAAGAATGCTGAACATATTAATGGGACTGAGAAACAAACCAGCACAATCTTCTATTGGTCTGCTAGAGTCAAGTTCATTCTTTTTAAACCAATCGCAGCATAGTGTACACAAAATGCTGGCGATCATTCAGCATTTTGTCATTTACAGAACCGATCCGGCTATTGCACACTCTTTCTTCCACCCCTTCGTCCACTCCCGGCAGGCCGGAGAGCAAAGAATTGGCTTGTAGCCCAGAGCTTCCCGGATGAGTCGTAACAGACGACTAGAGGCGGGCGAGCGGTTCTGTGCCAACTCTCTTGCACAGAACCGGACCGTATATAGTCTTTGTGCACACACAAACTACTACAAAAAACACCAAAAAAATCTTCGTCCTGAATATTCACCCAAATACATTGACGGTTTCAAAGCCCACGACGAAGGGAGGTCCACGATAACGTCATTGGACGCCGAAACGGACTATAAACCCAATATTGTTAAATTTTTGTGCTATTTGTAGGGTACTTGCCAGAAACCCGTTGTGTCCCATTCGCTTTGAGTCTCATGTACAATTGTACATCCAGTTTGTTAAAAGTAACTTCTTTGCGTCTGATGCCTTCGTTTCAGTCGTCTGCAGTAGACACGTCTGCTGATCAGCAGCAGCTGAAGCAGCAGCTCAAGAGAACGTAAGTATCTCACAGCATTCTTTCTGCTCTAGTCTTGGCAGTCTAGTCAGTTCTGGATATGCTGTCTACTCAGTATTAATAGACTGTGAAGTAAATTTAATGTCCGTTTCGCTGTGGATACAGTTTCTTGGCCCGCTTAAATTGATAGTAAAAATTATAATACTCCTGGACTTAATCGACGATTTTTTTAGCTTTACATTTTGGAATAAAAACTTTTCTTTTGAAAATTCACAGTTTATTGGGTCAATCACAGCTATTTCCAGCCCTCGGAGCTGATTTTTTGCTTGTTTCATTGGTTTATTGTTTGGCTGTGGTGCTGTCTCTAGTCCATTCAGCTCATTGAGTGAAGCTTGGTTGTAATGCTGTCACTACTCTCTAGCAGTCTATTCTCATTGGCTGTTGCATGATTGTGGTACTGTCTCCAGCTGACAAATGCTTGTTTGTGGTGCTGTCACTAGACCTGTATCCTCATTCGTTGATGCTTGTTTGTGGTGCTGTCTATAGCCCTCTATCCTCATTCATTGATGCTTGTTTGTGGTGCTGTCTATAGCCCTCTATCCTCATTCGTTGATGCTTGTCTGTGGTACTGCCTTTAGCCCTCTATCCTCATTGGTTGATGCTTGCCTGTGGTGCTGTCATAGCCTTCTATCCTCATTTCTTGATGCTTGTCTGTGGTGCCATCTTTTAGCCCTCTATCCTCATTGCTGGATGCTTGCCTATGGTGCTGTCTCTAGCCTTCATCCTCATTGGTTGATGCTTGCCTGTGGTGCTGTCACTAGCTCTCTATCCTCATTGGCTGGAATCCAACAAGAGCTGAGGTCAGCAGAGCCTCTCAAGCGTCTGCGCCCCACTCAAATGCCTCGGTCAGTACACACTATATACAAGTTTATGAGTTCTGGTTTATTTTAGGGATAATATAGCAAGAAACATTTACCGAATAAATATTATTCAAGATTTATGAGACTCATTTAGCAAGGCGCCATAGTGGAGCCTAGTGCTTAAGGCTCTGGACGGAGGGTCCAAGAGACCTCAATTCAAATCCTGGCATCGCTATTACGAAATCATGCGTTACAGGCCTTCAAGCAAGGCTGTTACGCACAAGTGTCCCTAGGTGCTAACCCCGTGCCAGATAATTCTTTATAGTTGGCGTCAGGAAGGGGATCCAGCCATAAAAACCCAGCATCGGCAGTCCTGATAAGGGCGCCAAACGTCCAACCCGTGCGAAAACACTGAAATTAGCAGAATAGATGACAAAAAGGCGGCTGCCGTAGTTTAGTTTCCAATCCAGATTTGTCAGAACCTTCGTGACGTCAAAACTAGAAGTTCTAGTCAACGTGCGAGCCTTGCCTTGTTTTATGCGGGCTGTTTTACCCATCAAAACAGCCAGTTTTTGATTAAACATATAATTAACAGAGCTCTCAAACTGGCTAATCAAAACAAGTGTCTAAACATAAACAAGTGTCTGAAACATATTGGCCTGCGCGCAGGCCTGTATTTATGCGGATTTGTATCGCGATTTGCGAATCAATTTGACCCCTTTTGCGAATCAAGCACAAATTGTATTCGCGATGTTTGCGAATCAAAAATTGAGTTAATCAAGTTCAATAAAACGACGAGTGGTAGCATTGATTTGACTTTCAGTTCACGCGCGGTGTACGTATAAAATGGCTAGACCATAATGCTGCGATTAGTCATATCACGGACCACATCCACGATCACATCACGGAGCATCACTGTGATGCTCCAACGTCGATAGGAGCCTTCCCACCGCACCCCCGGGGAAAAGACCTCCCCCCCCCCCTCTTTTATGCCAAGAGGATAGTGACTGTGAATCAGGAATTTTATACTAGGTTGCGCTAGCTTATTAATGAACAAAGCCTATATTAAATATATAATATCTAATACAAGAAATAAGCAGCAAAACAGTATTCTCAGAAATCAGGTAAACAATTATAGAAACTGGTAAGAGCAAATAGAACGTTGGTTACACCACTCAGATAGTTCA
>JAQIWG010007082.1:0-12655 GCA_034695025.1 Chamaedrilus cognettii
ACTGATATCATTACTGCGCATTGATTATTTTTCAAAGTGGGTGCATTGGACCCCACATTGCAAAATAATCATAGTGCGATAAAGAAATGAGTAAAAATAAGTACTGTTCCAATATAAATGTACTGTCCTTTGATTGTTGTATGAATACTGTTTTACTTACGCTGTCCTAAGAATACTTGCTTTTAACACTCCTAAATGAATATTATCCTGTTATGTTCGATGCCCACTCTCTCATGCAGACTGGGTGTGCCAAAATAGAAGAACACGTATTTATTTATGACAGGTATAAGAAGAGGCTAGTGTTGTGTTTATTACGCTATATTGGCCCGCATCACTGATTTAAATGCTATTATATTTTAGTTTTTGTTATTGCACGTGCACTGACGAGATGCATTTTCATTTCAGTCGTTGTTGGCGGACTTTCCCAACGGTTGCAAGCGACTGAATGAGTTCCGGCAAAACCTCGCATCATTCCAACGACTGCGCTGGACAGAAGCTTGGAACTTAAACGTTCTTCCCATATTCAACTCGGCATAACATAGATGGCAAAGATTTTCAGGATTTTAAAGTAGGATTTTTATCACGAGCCCATTCTGTGTGGACTTCGTGAAGAGTCTCAGCTTAAAGCGGTTCTAACGATATTGAAAAAAAACCGTTAAAATCATGTCTCTTGGAAAGTTGGGATATAAACTGAGTGAAACTGTTCTTGTAATGATAATAATTATAAACGTATGTAAGGAAGGTGAAATAACTATTATTCAAATGCTGCAATGTTTTCTATTTTTACTCGCAAGTGTGGTGTTAAATGCTATCCGCTCATTTGAGTCTACCTCACTCTAGTAACGAATCAAGATGCGTTCTCGCCATCTAGCGACTTGCATTTTTGTGCAAAGTAAAAAAAATTGATGAAGCGTTGTACCCTAAGTCCCGGAGCTCGGAAAATGGGCTCGACAGCGGGTCGGTTCGAACCCTTCCGCGGCTAAGATTTCGAGTCACTTCGTGCACCCTTGGCAAAGGTGGTTTCAATTCGTCAGCCCTGCAAACAATCATCCATTATTAAGGGTGGAGTGCTGTAGAGAAGTTTAAGTTTACGTTGAAGCCTTTATTATCGACCACGCTTGTTGCTGTACTTTCTAGGCTTACAACAAGGCAGCTGGAAACATATGGAACATAAGTTAGGCAATAACTTAATAAGGTAGAAACTTAGAAACTTGTGCATTAATAAGTTAAGCGAAGTAACCGTGAATATTAGGCTTTAAAGCGCTAGTTAGGTGCAGTGTGCGCGGCAGTGTCAGAGAGTGTGGAGAAATGTTGGGCTCGGTGGCCCCCCGACGACTGGCCCTGCTCGCCTGCTGTTGCTGCCTCTGCCTCTGGGTGCGCGGGGGCCCTCTCTCCTCCGTAGCGGCCGACGCGGGAACTTCTCCTTCGCTCTCCTGGCACGAACGAAAGGTATGGCGGGGTGAACCATGAGAGATGATAACGCAGCCTGCCCCTCCCTTTTTGATCCATATCTTTTCTTGGATAAAGGTGCTTTAATTGCTTGATTGTCACAGAGATAGTAAATTTTGTCTTAGGATTAGTGTAATCTCGATAATTTTCGTACGTATACATATGAAAAATATTTACTAACGTTAAAATGAGGAAATGACTTATTTCTACTGCCTGGCCAATAGTCAAGAAATAAACTAGAAAACTAAAAATTAAATAAACTTCTTGTCGTTCAATAAATAATTAATTGCTACTGTTTCAAATAAGTGACTACGGTAGACTGAGTTGTACCAAAGATGTGTATTAATAAATCATATAATGTAAGCCTACTATTAGAAGGGAAGTCCTGTTGGAAATATGCGCTCCTCATTACAACCCTGGACCTTGCTGTGTGCAGGCGCAGCACAAGCTGAAGACGCTAGATGCGGCGGGTACACAGCTCGTTGCCGGGCTGAGCAACGGACAGAGCGAATACTTCCGCAGTGATGTCCTCGCCCCCTTCCTTCGCACTCGCGTCCCAGGCACTGAGGGAAACCGGGCCGTGCAGCAGGTCGAGCACTAGGCGCAAGTGCTCATTGGTCGGCTGTTGGTCGGCTGCGATTGCGTTAACTTTTTACGTCACATGATGAACTCAAGAGCACTAGACAGAAAAAAAATATATTGGGTGTCTTGTAATTGGGTCATAGATTGGACTTAGGCCTTGTTATCATGTGATTATTATTAAATGTAATTATATCAGTCCATTTTATGATCAAACTTCTAACAGAATTCAGATTTGTAGGCTTTAAAGTTAAATTGAGTATTTGATTGCATGGGAGCTGCTGTCAACATGTGTCTCTTTATATGGATCATGCTGTGCATACGTGCTGAGTTGTCCGAGCCAGAGTGAGTAAATCTGCGTGTGTGTACGTACGTAGCACATTCGCGATCAGCTGCATGGTCTGGGCTGGCATGTTGAGGAGGACTCCTTTACGGCCTCCACACCCCTGGGCAGCAAACCCTTCACCAACCTGATTGCGGAACCCAACACCCCTGCGACGCGCCACCTAACCCTGGCGTGTCACTATGACTCAAAGTACTTCACCGAGTTTGAGTTTATTGGCGCGACGGACTCCGCTGTGCCGTGCGCCATGTTGCTCGAGCTGGCTCGTCTCATCAACCCCTACTTGAGCGCGCAGCAGGTGTAGTGTGATCACTAATACTTGGCAGGTATTTAATAAAAATTTAGTAGGCTGTTATAACCAGCCACCTTTTTTGTTGTCTGATCTGTTAATGTCCATGTTTCACACAGGTTGAGATGTTTGTGCCCTGATGAGAACTGCTTGAGCTTGGTTTTTATGGCCGGATGCCCTTCCTGACGCCCACTAAATGAATCTGGCACGGGGTTAGCAGCTAGCGATACTTGTGTATTTAACAGCCTTGCTGAAGGGCCTATAGGCTGTAGCGCATGGTTTCATAGTTGCTGACGCGTGGACTTGAACCCTGGTTCTCTGGACTAAGTCCGACACCTTAACCACTGCATCACAGTGCCAGTGTCAACCAAATTAAATCAAACCACATTGATATAGACATCTGCTGTAATTCATTCAGACTATGTGTTCCATTAAAACATACCTCAATAAAGTATTACTGTTTTGTTGGACAGGCCGATGCTCTAGATGTCACGCTTCAGTTGATATTCTTTGACGGAGAGGAAGCGTTTAAGGAGTGGACTGCGACTGACTCACTCTACGGCTCACGACACCTGGCGGCACGCTTGGAGCAGAGTTTCATCGATGTGGAACGTGAGCTCAGCATCACTGAACTCGAGTCTATGGTAATGATGTAACAGTTTAAAGTCCATTTAAATGTCCCAATACTTCGTTGAACATCTCATGGTAGTGATGAATAAGGTGATTATTTGCAGTATGTTTTGATTTTGTAATTTAATGAATTTTAGATTTGTCACCTGTTTCTCTGTAAATTCTAAGTATAGCATGTATATCGTATGTTATGACTGAGTATTTTGTAATGTCTTAAAGATTTAATTCTCTTTAAAATTTGGTAATATTAATTTTGGTAATATCAAATCAATATTTGTAATATCAATGTCTCAGCATGTACCTGGCTGTTGGATTGTAATGTGAATTGTGCAGGAGACCGATTATTATTCATGGATTTACTGGGACGCTATACAAATACCACTGTTACTGTACATATGCAACTAAGTTTACAATGCTGAAGAGGTGCGTGTGATTGGTTCAGGATGCCCTAGTTCTGCTCGATCTCATTGGATCAGTGGACACAAAGTTCTCAAAGATGTTCTCGAGCACTTCGTCACTGTACGACCGCCTGCACCAAATAGGTGAGGCACCCTGTAGTGTTAGCATTGTTTTATCTGCATTGTTCATCTAAAATGTATAATGTATTTCCTATTTATTTGTTGTGATTTTGAGGGGATTTACGGGTATCCTATATTTCACTACCGTACCGTAGATTCAACAAATTTTTTGATGCAGTTTTGTTTGTGATTTATTTAGACATAATGCAACTATTGCTTGCTTTGAATTGAAGCGTTGTGATTGGTTGCTGTGTCAGTGGAGCACCTGGTGGTTGCCAGTCTGGTAACCAGTGACAAGGTTCTCTTCAGGATTGGTTTAAGCGTTGCGATTGGTTGGTGCGGCAGAGAAGCGCCTAGTTGACGCCGGTCTGCTGACCAACGAGGGGGCTCTGTTCTCCGCCCGCAGCCAGCAGTACATGGAGGGGACGGGAGGCATTCAGGACGATCACATTCCGTTTTTTAGGCTCGGTGAGTGGCATCTTCTCGCTGGTCTCTTTCACAGTTAAAGAACCTGTCATTTTTCGTACCGGCTGAAAAAACATACCGTAATTGAAAGCGCTTACTTTTTTTTTACCATTAATATTTTTTTTCACTGACAGTCACATAAACAAAATGAAACTGTTGTCCTACTGTTGTCCTGCACCATTTCTTCTGTACGGGAGTGCCAGTTGCGGTACTGCTAGTAGCCTATATGATGATTTAGATATATTTGATTGAAATGTGAACTTCTCTGTGCAGGAATTAAGTATTTGAGTGCGAGTGGATAGACTTATCTCGATGCAGGGGTGTGCGTGTGTGCAATTATCTCAGTGCAGCAGTGTTTGAGTGTTTTCACTTATCTCGGTGCAGGAGTGCCGGTGCTGCACCTCATCTCGCACCCCTTCCCATCCGTCTGGCACAGGCAGTCCGACAACGCGGCGGCCATTGACTACGGCGTCGTCGATCGACTGTCGGCCATTCTGCGCATCTTTGTCGTAGAGTATCTTCATCTGGTCTTCTGAACCACGCGCGGCACTCATCCGCACTTGTGCATATACGAGTGCGGGGAGTACAGTGCAGCGATACGCAGAGAAAATGTAGCACCAAAATGCAGTACCGCACCGTGGTCCAAAAAAAACCTTGTGTTTGGCGGTGTAGAAACCCCATTCTCAGACCTTTCAACTCCCTTTAAATCCTGTACGCATTGCAGCGGAACTCTCGGCTAGTGTACAATGATGATCGTTTGTTCCAATTCAAGTGAAACATTAGGTCATGCGTGTATTGACCAATCAATGCATGCCAATCAAATTATTCACGCCGTCCAATTGATCAATTACTATTTGGTCTAAAATGAAGATCCCAGATATTGAGGCGCAATTCGTTGGTCTATAAATCTGTGGCTATCCAACCCTGCCATTAAATAGGTTACCTTAAAATTGTTGCACGGTTCCGTGGTGGTCTAGCCCTTTTATCGGATTTGCTCTTAGAAGGGAATAAACTGAAGATCTGTTTTGGCGAAGAAGTAAGTTTAGCTGGTATAACAGAACTGCTAATAAATAACGATGCAAAGTCACATGTATGCAAGAAATAGCTTTCACAAGGACGTCTGCAGTTATTTTTTTACTGCATTCATGGGCCTAACTAAGCCCAAACTTAATTTGACTTTTACGCTAAGCAGATTTTATGCTTAAAGCATCATCTCATTGAAAAGCTTCGTCATAAAACATAATTTTGTTAAGATTTGAACAAAGCATGCTTTTTTCAAGTTCATGCAAGTTTTTGGATGTTTCTACAATTTGCGACCCATCAAAAGCTCAAAAGTCTTTCTCTGGGACGTTTGATTCATTTGGCAAGCCGCTGAGTTTTGCGTATGTCTTTGTTGCTAGGACTGACCTCAGTATAGCTTATTATATCATTCACATTTGGAGTGCTTAGTGAGATTTCTGTCAACTAAATATAATGCGATTGCTACTCCTCAAGCTTCACATTTTGTTCAGCATTGTTTATTCAGGAAAGCAGGTATTTGACATATTAATTAACGCAGGCTGGTTTAACGTATATTGACTGCGTCTATAACAGCCGCAATCATAATTATTACTGAAAATGGCC
Source organism: Chamaedrilus cognettii (assembly GCA_034695025.1). Classification (NCBI taxonomy): domain Eukaryota; kingdom Metazoa; phylum Annelida; class Clitellata; order Enchytraeida; family Enchytraeidae; genus Chamaedrilus; species Chamaedrilus cognettii. Next base: position 5,897 of record JAQIWG010007082.1, read on the forward strand.
TGACAGAAATGCGGAGAATTGAGAGGTATCCATTAGTGATTAAGTGCAATATGAAATACATTATTATGCTCTGTATATGTATATTTTAACTAGCCATTTAAGGCAGTGCAGCCATTTTTTGTCCTTCATTGCCATTTAGGCAAAGTTTTGGTGAAGGCACTTGCTGGCATAACCACTTTAAATTTTGGCGCTTCTTCAACTTCTCTACTGCACTCCACCCTAATGGATGATTATTTGCAGGGCTGACGAAATTAAGCACCTTTGCCAAGGGTGCACGAAGTGACTCAAAAATCTTTTGCCGCGCCTGGGGTTTGAACCGACTCTGCCACACTCGCAATCCGAAGTCCGTGAGTTAGACCACTCAGCCACAACGCTTCATTGCTTTATATATTTATTCAGCTGTTTGACTTGTCTTGGCTATCTGTGTATCCATCCATAGGGTGCTACATTTTTTCACTATTTTGAAATGTTTAGTTCGGGTTGTGGTCTATAGTATGCTACAGTGTAGACAAGTTTTTTGTTCAGACTTTATTCGGATTAGTCAGGGTTTAACGACCGTTCAATTTTATGGATTGCACTTCAATTGCAAGGATAATTTAATTAACTCATTGAAAAATGATATGGGTGATATAATGCTTGTGCATGTAATTTATGAATTAATTAACTACTGCAAACTTTTACGAGGGGAGTTTGAAAAGTTTTTTATCTGACCTACTTCTAAAAGTCGTAGACACTTGAAATTTTCACCAGTTTTTAGTCTTTCTCTGTATGAACCTGCCAAAGTTACACATTTCTCCCAACGATTCTTCACCTTCCTTATGCCATCTTTGTAGAAACCCCCGTTTTTTGCTAAAAAGTACTCTTCCGCGACAGTTATGACGTCATTATCGGTGTTGAAACGACGACTCCGCAAGGCAGACTTTAGCTAGGGAAACAGGAAGAAGTCTGAAGGTGCCAAATCCGGTGAATAAGGCGGATGAGGCAGTATTTCATAGCCACAGTCTCTCGCGACTTGCCATGCCGCAACAGAGCTGTGAGCAGGTGCATAGTGGTGCAATAACAAAATGCCCTTACGCAGCATGCCCCGCCTTTTCTTCTTGATTTCCTCACGTAGCTTCGTCAAGAGGTTAGTGTAGTACTGTCCAGTGGTGGTGTGACCCTTCTGTAGGTAATTAGTGAGGATGACAAAAATTCAAAGACATACATGCAACATATATACTACTTCCAAAAAAAATTTCAAGTGTCTGCGACTTCTAGAAGTAGGTCAAGGAAAAAAGCTTTTTGAACGCCCCTCGTAATTATAGTTATTATGGTTTTGAAGATATCGATTGCTAAATTAATTATTGATCTAACTTACGCGCATAAATATACTTGACATTGAGATTTTTAAGGTGTTTTAATTTGCGGTTTTTGATTTACATTTAACATTTGTAAAAACAGCGTGCGTAGACTTGCAAAATTGTAGAATATACGCTGAACAGTTTGACAGCGAAGTTTGTCACCGCAAAAATTGCGTTCACGTATAAAACACCTTTGTGGAAAACATTACGAATTTGTGTTCTAATTTGAAGACTTTTTGTGAAATTGGCTTCATTCTGTAGAACCATTTGTTACATTCCAAGAGTATTTTGTGAAATTGGCTTCATTCTGTAGAACCATTTGTTACATTCCAAGAGTATTTTGTAATAGTTTCACTATTTCAGCCATCGTCATGCTCTCGATCATCAAACTATACGGCTATAAATTCTTTATTGCTGTAAATATTATATTATTTTACTACAGAGTTATACCTGTGCTATTTGAACATATCAACACACGCGAGGGTCTAGCTGCTATCGATTCATTGCTATCGATCCCTATATTGTCAATGTTGCATTGATTAGTTTCCTCAGAGTTGGTTTAATTAAACAGTTGCATTTAAACTGAGACTTGGTTACTATTTCGATCATCGAAATGAATCCTTTATTATAAAGTAATGGTTTTGGTAATCAAAATAAGCAGTGATTGCTTATACTGTAAAACATTAAATTTTAGCTGCATGTTTCTTTGGTGATTTTGCCTCTAAGAAATTTAGCTGCGTTGAATTTTCACATTTTTTGAGGATTGCCTATTATAAGTAGCTTATGCAGAGCTGTTTTTGCGCATGTAATCTTAGCAAGTTTTTGCCGATTCGTGAAAGTCACCAAAATTGCTTGCACGTGAAAATTTCACGTTTTGCAGTATGTGATCGATTTGATTTGTGTAAATGCCAACGTGATAATTGCAGAATCATTCCATATATGCAGAGCTTTTTAGTATGAGTGATAATTGCAGAATCATTCCATATATGCAGAGCTTTTTAGTATGAGTGAGATTGCATTTATATTTTATATGTTATACAATAAGCCTGTTTTGAATCCGTAAGCTATTCAAATCCAGAAATTGAAACGGTTTATGGTATATATATGTTTTGATCAGACACTGTAATTAATATGAATTTAAAGTATATTGTTTGGTTTTAAACTTCTTCTTATTTTCTTTTTTTGTGCCCTCGGTACTGCGTTCCTGAGAGACTTATAAAAATTGGTTTGGTTTTAAACTCTAATGGATAAGTTAAATGATTTCTGCAGTTAATTATGAGTTAAATGTCCCAGTGATTGTGTTCTTGGTTACATCAGATTCTGTACTATAATATGCACTAAGTTTTGAATTATAACAAATTAAGACTGTGCTATAATTTGTGTAGATTAAAATACTAATTTCTGCTTGGATTATGGCTTATACTCACTGGTTTTGTGGTTTATGGTTTCCATTCCGAGTGCTTATACGATTATGCAAAGTTCTACGGTTGATTTATCCAGTATTATTATTATTGTTGTTGTCGTTGTAATGTGCGTTGCTTTTGTTGTCACCGCAGCGAAAATTTCACATCGTAGAAGAATATTTTATTCATGTGAAATCTGTTGTGTCTGTTGTGATATTCCTTATCCAGCTTAGTTATTATATATATTATACACAAAACATTATCTAAATACGGTTTTAAAAATGCTAATGGGGTTTTATTAACCCCTAGTCGGATATTTTAGTTAAAATGCATTTTTCGATGTAGCGACCTTGCGACTTTGTGACAAGCACAACAATTTTTGAACAGTTGAGAACAGTTTAGAACAGAACAGTTGAGTAACCCCTAGTCGGATATTTTATTTAAAATGCATTAGCAAGATGGCGCTATTTTGAAGCCTTTTTCATCATTTTTCTTCACTATAATGCAGCAGTTCTGAACCAAACTGAACTCCTTTCAAACAAGGTAGAATTTTATATTTTTATTTCTTTATTCGCCACTGAGGCAGGAACACAAAAATCCAACAGTTAACAAGCAAAAAAATCAAAAATGACAGAAAGCACCATGCACACCTAAGTTAGAAAAATGGAGAAAAAACTACAAAAAACTACATCATATACATGCAGGCATAACAGTCTACGGAGACGATCCAAGAACAATAATTGCTTAAATTAAAATTAGACCTTACAGTAGAGTACCAATACTCGTTTGAAAGCTACACCAGATTTTACGTTCGCAAATATATTCCGTATCATATAAAGTTATAGTTATGCCATATTTAGCCTTCAGAACTTGCATCGGGGGAACAAAGAGCGTGGAGTAGGGCACAGGGCACAGGGCACAGGGCACAGGGCGTGTGTACCGACATGATTGAGTGGGTCACTTCAAGGTTGCAAAATAACGATTACACCGTAGTTTTCAGTAAGCTAGTTAGAATAAAATAATTAATGATTAGGGTACTAATGACTGTCCAGCGTGCAACACACAATATTGGAGTAGGGGATTTTTGAAAATGTTGAGTGGCGTGGTGCGTAAATGTATAGCTAATTGTTGGCAGAGGCTACAATGCGATGCGGCCTGCTGCCTACACGGACCAACTTTGAACTTATTGAAAAACGGACACAACGATGCAAATATTTCGCATCAACTTCTCGCGTGCATGTAATTTTGACGACTTTCGCAAATCGATCAAACTCGTCGAAATAAAGCTGCAGAAGCAATATGATTGGTAGTTATCACGCGCGAAAATTAAGTACAACTAAATTCTGAGAGGCAGAACCGCGAAAATAACGCGCAGCAAAAATTTCTTGTTTTACAGTACGCATGGCGGGCGTCAGTATAGCCTATTACACGTGTATAGCTGCAAGCTGGCGACATAGCGAAAGTATCCTGTTGCTCCAGCATTGTAGCCTATTTAGGCCCATGCATGTAGCATACGTGTATACTTATGCCGTAGGCCTACGCATCGATTGAGCCGAAAGTGCTTTTTATTGAGTTGATACAAGAATGCGTGTAATTAGTAGTCTTGCCTGTCTATAGGATCAAATGACTGTCCTCACTCAATGTGTTCGCGCAAAGGCTGAATGCTTGGGGCCATGCTGTTACAATTACTACGCATAGAGCGTAACGGTACAGCCAATTTGCCAATAACGTTGGCAGCTACGTGTAGATCAGGGGCCAGGAACGCTTAATTCTGGTGCAAGTCCTGGGGGATGCATGATTCATGAGCCTTTCGAACCGTATCCCATCCCTCTCTATGGTATAACCTGCCCTGTCCCTCTGCGAGAACATTGTGGCGCAGGGTCACTGGTACATTATTGTTAACGATTGCGTGCTGAAGGCATAATTATCAGCTGAGAGCTGTGAGAAAATGTCACATCGCAAAAGAATAATGATGTTATTCGTGTGAAATCTTTAGTTTTTCTTGTCCGATTACATAACTTCAGCTTCTCTACTGCACTCCACTCAAATGGATGATTATTTGCAGGGCTGAAGAAATTGAGCACCTTCGCCAAGGGTGCACGAAGTGACTCGAAAATCTTTTGCCGCGGCCGGGGTTCGGACCGACTCTCCGCCACACTCGCAATCCGAAGTCCGTGACTTAGACCACTCGGCCGCAACGCTTCGCCTGGCTTAGTTGACTCACAAGTCTATAGACATTGAGACCAAAATCATGTCATGCTTGCAAAATATAATGAGAGGACTATTGCGCCTAAGTGAGTGAGTGAAATCTGCACAATAAAGGTCTACAGCAAAAAGGAACACCTTTCAAATTATGTAAAATGCCATTTATTTAGTCACTGCTCAGTGCTCAATCCTAAAATTTGCTGAAAAAGTCACACACAGGAAGAAAGCGAGAGTCTTCTACATCTTAGTTAAAGGATGACTGTGGGCTGTGTCTATTTTACTCCCCTTCTCACAAAGATGATAAGTAGCCGGATTGAGGACGCGCTAGATCTGCAACAGGGATATAGTATTTAATGAGAGTTACTAGTTCATTTGTTGCAAATTGGGTCGGGCCAGTCCATCTCCTCCGCTGACCTTTTCTAGAAAAAGCCCAGCTGCTGTACACTATACACGTACAGCAGCTGTGGGAGACCACTAGCGCGTCCTCAAACCGGCCCTTGGGCTGCAGGCTAACGCCAATTTTTTCAGGTTTTAGAATGTGTTATGGAAAAATCCTTTTCCCCGCCTTTGCTAAAGCATTAGCCTCTAGTATAAATAGTGTAAAGGACGTCTGTGTCACAAAGTGAAAAAAAATGCTTCGAATTTAACAAATTCGCAGATACTAAGCATGCTAACATGTTTTAAAATTAGATTTAAAGCTAGCAGAACATCACATCTATATAAAGGTCCAATCAGCAAACAGTTCATTAATGACATCCACTCGGACGCAGCCAATGAAAACGGTTATCCACCGGTGAGCATTGTGACGATATAGCCTCTTCCTGAAACAACACAACACGTTGTGTATTATAATCCGGATGCGCGTACACGCGACACAAGGATATCAGGAAAAGACCAAACCCCCTTGCTCCAATATAGGTTCTAGGTAACTGAATATTAATGCTAAACATTCCTACACTCAAATTTACTTTTGTTTTAAATCGTACATTTAAACAGCACAATGTTACCACTATAGCCTAGCTATCCCTAACGTTCTTCTGATACGAGACTTACAGGCGCTTTGGGTTCTGACTGATCGCGTTATCTAAGTCGTTAGCTCGGATTTTTTATTTTTTTTTGTATTTTAGGGACCGTGTGCAGCACACAAGGTATATACACAGTCCGATTCTGTGCAAGGAAGCCGGCACAGAACCGCGCCCCCTTCTTTAGTCGCCTTTTACAATTCGCCCGGGGAGCTCTGGGCTTCAAATCAATTCTTAGTTTACCAGCCTGAAGGGGGCATTCAATCAGGTGCAATGCTTCGGATAACGAGTGCGGCAGTTGTCGGTTCGAATCCCGGTGTCACCGGCTGCGGAAAAGATTTTGAGTCTCTTCGTGCATCCTTTAGCAAAGATAGCTCAAATTTGTCAGCCACTAGAGTAGTGTTCCTACGAGGCCCATCAGTCCATTAGTTTACGGTGGAACCACCACCAGCGACCATCAGCGTGCAATAGGGCATCACCTCCTCCCCGCAAGGGGCCACTGAAAACTTACTTGCTATATAGGCCTCATGCTGACGTCACGGTGGCGTCACTACAGAAACTTCTTGAAGCAGTTGACGAACTCGTCAACTTGGACCAGTTCGTCATTGTTCTTGTCCATCTCCTTAAGGAGCGCCTGATGCAAACACACATACAAGCACACATGCAAACATAGATGCAAACATAGATACAAACAGACATACACTGTACAAATATACACACAAACACTGATACAAACACCCTGCATGTAGGTCACATCTCGAGAAAGGCTAAAAAATGTCTATACTATAA
>JAQIWG010007083.1:0-12654 GCA_034695025.1 Chamaedrilus cognettii
CTCGCTGTCAGGGGCCCTCAGACCGCCGGGGGCCCCTGTGCATTGCACAGCCTGCACAACCCATTGCTACGCCACTGTGGAGGACGGTATGCCAAATGCACGGCGTCTGTCTTTTCCTAAGATAGCGTCCTGGGGGTTTGAACGGTAATTGAGTGCCTCGTGGTCCCTGCTCATCCCCTCCGATTCTCGAGACACGACGTCGGTCTGTCCAGACGGCCTCAACCTCTGCATTTTTATTTCCTCGTCTGAGGATGTCAATTGGCCTACATCAGTTATATTTTCCATAATTAGATATTGGTGTGGTAATATCTTATCAACTTATTCATATAGGTAATCCTACACAAACCTATTGATGTTGAATTCGAATTACTTCTTTTTCTTTTATTGGCCTATGCTTATATCCTATAACGCTTTTATTACAACGTACAGAAATGAAACGAACTTTCTAAATTAACTTTATTAAAGGAACTGAAGAAGGAGTAGTTAATTACATGTGTGCAAATCCATCCGTTCCCAATACAGACTGGCCTCTAGTAAGATTGCATACAAGTCAGACTCGTAATTATTGACATGAAACAGCGCTGATACTGTGCTCAACACAATATCCCTACATTATGTGAAACCACAATAGTGATACTGTCAAGGTTCAACTCCGGCGGCACTCGTAGAATACAATATTATTAAACGACTTTGCTGACGGACTCTACGATCTTAATGCGGACTTCTCCACCACAATCCTATCCTGCAATCCGTTACTATAACAATTTTCTCTGCGGGCTACAATTACTGACGATACTACACTAGGTAATGGATATAACGGATCTACCTCAAAAACTATGACATTGCGCGGACGGACGATCGGATACTCATAGCCGATTCTCTCGCCATGAACTTTTAGTGTGGATAATCGGAGAACTGAGTCCAGTCTGATATCCAATTCCAGCACAGCGGAGTGGAGCTCTAGTCAGCTAAGTCGATAACTTTAATGAAAATTTGGGCAGCGCTTCCGCTGCTGCTGGTTATTTCTCGGACAAAATAATACCGAGTCGCGATACACTATGCTCAGGCGATTTCTATATCTCGATAATGGCCTATCTAATTTACCAGTTCAACGCTACATCAAATTGACTAAGTCTAAGCGCACAAATGAAAATTTGGGCAGCGCTTCCGCTGCAACTATCGAGAATAGGGGAAAAGGCAGACAAAAAAAGAGATAGGATAGAGGTACGCGTTTCCCTACCTATACTAGTCGGTAACCCTTGTATCAGAGAAGACATGTTATTAAACCTGAAGTTGTTGCGCCGTCCGTCATCAGCTCGTGAGCAGATCCTCCACGTCCGCGAATAGATGAAGAAATGTCTTTCAATACTGTGGTATGGATGAAAAAATGGGTAATTGATTTGTATGCGTGTATATATGTAGTATAATTGAGGAATCTAGACTTATCGACGACGCTTTTCGTAGCGTGCGCTGGGCGTAGCGCTGAATACAAAAGTGAGAAATAGGGGGAATCTTGAAACGAGCTTATGACTTCACCTCACCCATGGACAATGGACAATGACACTATTTCAGTCCGCAGTCGACGGCCGCTGTCGGATTGAAGCGACTCGAATGCACAACAAGCAAACGATCACGACAACCATGCAGTGCCCAGCTTGTATTCCGACTTACGGATGGGACTATCCTCCCCCGTATATGACGGCGTACAGTCTGAATTTGTCAAATGACCAACACTTCACTTCCCATCCGGGTGGATGAAATGACAACTAAATTCTTCAGTCACAGTCAGTCCCATGAAAAATGGAGATGGGCGGATGGCGGATGAGATGGCGTCCGCGGATGGGAGCTCTCAATACGCGTCCGCGGACGGGACCTTTTAACATGGAAAGCACTTCTTTCCAGTAGGCTACATTATCATCGCAGTGATTCATCCCTAATATAATTCAATAAAAGTTTCGCCCTATGGTATATACTGCATACAATATAAGCCATCAATGGCTCACACGAAAATCTCGCCACACGGCCTTTCTGCATCCAACATTAGACCCACGCACAAATCGTCAAAATCATACCGTTAGACCTACGACATGGCCGTAGGGTTTAATATACTAAATTAAAAGGATTTAACGCACGGTTTCAACGGATTAATCGGCTATACCTGAGCGCATGTCACGACAGAACTAAACCAGGAGCGTACACGTAGCACAAGTCTACCTTAGCTCAAAGTTTAATGGTTGGTGCATTTAAACTACATGTATACATGGCGCGCGCAGCCAACTACTCGCAGTAGAACGTCCATTAAATTGCAACCAATGGAATAGCCTGGCAATTGGACTATACAATGCGCCATTTTATAAAAAATATCCCCAGATATCTGGGGATTGCGTTTAAAATTGGATCCATAAATCACTCAAAAAAATATTCCCAAATGTATATCGCTAGCAACTGTAAAGGAATTTAAATTTAGCACAGGGAGTGATAGGAGGAATAGCAATAATTAGAATAATAACTAGCACAATGCATAGTAATTAGCTCAGGCCTATCCTTTACATAGGCCTATTTTTATCACGTGGCAATGGAGTACTGGGTTAATATAAAAAAAAAATAATGGTGGGTTTTTCATCCGTTTCATGGCCTAATGATCATAGAGGGCACGCCCTTCGGTCCCTCCAGTCAAAATTGGCATCTTCTCTAGTCCACCAACGCTGAAATAGAGACCAAGGCTAGCGGGGAAGAGTCGTGACCTTTAGCCAAGTCGCTTTCTCAAAGTGACCTCGCTCTGAGGAACACCACGGCGTGACCATGATCTGATTCAACTGCGAGAAATGCAAATTTGTGTTGTTTTTTTTGGGACATGACAATACAAGCATCAAGCAGCTGCAAATGTGCACGTGCACATGCTCGTCGCATATCCATGACATGAACAAAAATAGCCAAATAGGCGCTGTCTATGGAAAGCTTGAAGTGCTGATCAAACGACGTTGACACCGATGACACTATCAAACAGATACTAAAGTGACTAAAGTCTAACACAAATAGAGGACAATCTTCATTGCAACAGCCTAGGCCCTGCGGGCTCCTTCCTTGTTCTAAAAATAGAATTCAATCAAGAACAGAACAAGCGGTGTGTTCGGTTATTGAGTAAAATCGAGCCAACGGTTAGTGTTCGAGCGAGCAATTTCACTGATTGACATTGATGCTCGCCAGCCTGATCATATCATGCTCCTGACAGTCGCCAGAGTGCCAGAGCAGGGTATAAAATGTTCAATATTTTAGGAGATACAAGATATCGCGATTAAATATATAATTATAATAATAATAATACAAATAATACTGGGTGTATAGTCCGTTTCGGCGTTCAAAGACGCCATCGGGGACCTCGTTTTAAATAGATTAATCTAGTTCATGCAGCGCGTCCTAGAAATAAAAGAGTTCTAACAGAAAGTGATCAACGAATAATAAAACTGTAAAAGAAATTGATTGCCATGAATTTTAATGTACCATTTTCAGATGGTTTCCTAGTGGTATGTATCTGGTGTGTCTGATGTGATGATCATTTATTAGATTTTATTGACTAATTTGTCTACTGTATTTTATAATTAGAAAAAATCATATGGATTATATTGACGTATGTATGTATGTATGTATGTATGTATATTGCACTTTTAACGCACCAAGAATATGTCATGCAAACGGAGATGGAAAAACATCATTTGCTTGAATCGTAGGTGCGGGTTAAGTAGTTAGATGCGGTTAACGGCCTTGGTACTAAATTTACTACCAGTTTATGAGCTAGGCTGAGTTCTAGAGAGTGTCGAGTATATTGCCACATTGGACTAGCATTTATCTCTGCATTCTATTGGTGTGTTTTGCTTGTACATATGTTTACTCTGAATAAAACCGTTCCATTAGCCCGGTACTCCACTCTCACACAATATAAACAGGCCTAAGTAAAGGATGTGAAAACTAAAAACTAACTACCATTTATAGTCTAATCCGTTAATGTCCACGTTTTTACACAGGTTTACACGTTTTGCCTGCCTTGATCAGGACTGCTGGAGCTGGGTTCCTATGGCCGGATGCCCTTCCTGACGCCAACCAAATCAGTAATTATCTGGCACAGGGTTAGCAGCCAGCGACACATGCGTGTTTAACCGCCTTGCTGAAGAATGCATGGTTTCATAGTTGCCGGCACTGGGACTTGAATCCTGGTCGTCTGGACTCGAAGTCCAACGCCCTAACCACTACACCACAACGAATCACTGCGGTGTAAGTAAAGGATAGGCCTGTGATAAATGAGTATTATTACTCACAGTGTTGACCTGGAAGGCGTAGAGTAGGTCAAAGGGCACGGCGGCGAGGAGGTCAAGCAGGAACCAGCCCTTGATGTAGTTGATCGCGATGAGCTGAGACTCGTATACCACCTGGCCGCTCTTGCTCACGTGCGTCGTGCGGAAGTTGAGCACGATGTCTGCGCACCAATCAGAGTTGAGGACGATATCTGGACCAATCAGAGTTGAGCATGATATCTGCGCACCAATCAGAGGTGAGCAGGATATCTGGACCAAATCGGAGTTGAGTATGATATTTTTTAAATGAGTATGATATTTGGACCGATCAAAGATGAACAGGATATCTGGACCAATCAGAGTTGAGCATGATATCTGCGCACCAATCAGAGGTGAGCAGGATATCTGGACCAATCAGAGTTAATCATGATATATGGACATATCAGAGATGAGTACAATATTTGAACCAATTTGGCTAGAGCCCAAGTAACTTATAAAAAACGCAATGGTATTGGTCCTTCTCAAAACTTGGAAAGCAACTAGTCTTCTTGGTTTTGGTATGGTGCTACATCTTGAAACTGTAAGCGTTCGGGAGATGTGTACTCTATTTTGATGTATATGCCCAATGGAAAAACAGAAAGCATATCATGACTCGCAGTTTCGTTCATCCCTATCTTTTCTTCAAACAGCATATTCACCTCCATGGGCCTAAAGCTAAACACTACCAGAAAGCATTTGCATTAAACCCCTATACCACGCACTCAGAACACATCATGGCATCAGGCAGATTCAATTTTGCAGTTAATGCGATTTCTCGCCCACCCTGCTCGACGCGACAATTTTTTGTCGCAAGCCACTCACACCGGCACTGAAAGAAAAAAATAAAAAAAGAAAGAGCTTGCGTCTATATAAGCGGCTTCTGACAAGTGGCGTCATCTGTCCACGCGACTTTCACCACGTGACCAGGATAGGACGCACGTGATTTGCATGCGGAATGCTCTTAAGTCGTTGGTCCAACGGCTTACTAAGAGTCCGTCAATAATGACGAAAACTCACGCAGATCTTGCAAATTTAACGAGAGGACAGAGAGAATGATCTTGAGATGGATGTGTGGAGTGTCATTGAAGGACAAGTGTCGAAGCAAAGATTTGAGAAAACGGTTAAGTGTCGCATGTATAACGGACATGATGAAGAAGGGGAGACTGAGGTGGTTTGGGCATGTGGAACGCATGAATGAAGAAGACTGGGTATCCGCATGCTGATATATTAGGGTGGAAGGGATCGTTGGAAGAGGGAGGGGAAAGAAAACATGGAAGGAGGTGGTGGACAGCGATATGAAAGAGCGAGGCATGAATAGAGCAAAGAATCGAGAGTTATGTCTCATCGGGGGAAAAGTCCAACCTGTGCTAGCACGGAAAAGTGGACGTATAACGTAAATGATGACGATGATGATGATGTTGATGACGCTATTGTGATTTAGGCCCGCAGCAACATTAAAGAACCGGAACAAGCTTTGTGGGACGCTATTATAACATACTCAGTCACCGATCTGAATACAAATGGTTACATTAAGATCGGTGATTCAGTGCACAATCCTGTACGAGACAGATCCGGTTTTTCTGACTCATTAGTCTTTTCAGGCGCTCGAGTCTTAATTACATTATACTATTTAGTATCGATCATCCATGCATCTTTGAGGAAAGTTTAGGAGATTATCTTCAACAGGATCGCTAGTAGAAATAGCTGGCCGTACAAAGATTTAAAACTCCTCTGTCAACGCCAATGAGATAGTGATCATTGAAACTATGCTTCTGCTCATGATAATTACAACTCAACTAATTTTAGCACAGGCGCTATCATTTGTTTATATTTAAGTTGTAGGTTCATTGACCAAACAAATGAATAAAAATTTATTACGTGGGACCAGGGGTGTAGCGTGGGGGTGGCAAGGAGAGCATTGCCCCCCCTGATGGAGTCTTTGCCCCCCACGCTCCCAGAAAAGTTACTATTGACGTATGGGCTTGCCCCCCTGCTCATCGTGGAAATAAAGCCTTTGCCCTCCCTGCTCTGATGAAATGAAAGATATGACCCCCCTGTTCTGTGTAAAGTAAAGCCATTGCCCCCCCCTGCTTGGTCTGATATGTTGATTATATAGGGCAAAAATCAATATTGACTGTTAAGAACGGCTCAAAAAAATTCCTGTCAGGATCCCCCCCCCCCTCATGAATTCAATTCGAGGAGAAAAGTGTCACAAATGTTGTACAGTTATCAGAGCGCCAAAATGTCTGCCCCCTCTGCTAAAATTCTTGCCCCCCCCCGCTGAGAATGGTCACGCTACGGCTCTGCGTGGGACAATTTACATAAGGCCTAAAACTGAAAAAACTTCTCACTGTTGAACATGGAAGTCACTTAGTCGATTTTTTTAGTCGGCTGTTATTTTATATCTACCGGCTAATTTTGTACGCCACTTTATAAATTCAATTGTGTTTACATTATAATTGAACTATCAGCCCAAAGTATTCTAAATGGCATAAATGGATTAACATTTTATTTTCTATTTCTTTTAAACTGTATCTTCTTTTTTTGGCCCTCCGTACTGCATTCCAGAGGGACTTATAAAAATTGATGCAAACGTTTTGCTCTGAGACAGATAGCACTCGGAATCAGATGGTGAGAAAAAAATGCCCTTACACAATTAGAACACTGGATGGGAAAATTATATCTATGTTTTATTGTGTGTGCGTATAATGCACACTATACTCAAGTATAAGTTTCAGTGTTCAAATATTGCAGATTAATAACAAAATCATATAAATAATTTCAAACTACTAAAAGCAGTGATGAAATTCTACGATGACGTCATGACTGACCAATCATGAAAAGTATCTCGACGATGACGTCACTGACAATGGAGGGGCGCTCGTTGTTCTTTGTGTCTGACGTCACGAATACGGCGTTGTACGGCACAGTGACGGCGATGTAGAAAGTACAGAGAAGTATCATCCAATCCCAGCCGATTTTGAATATCCCATAATGCAGCAGGATAAAACGAGACCTCTTGACCTCCTGAACTTTGTACTCCGGCACCGTTACACTGCTGCCGGAGAAATTCTTTATCTGAAAATTGCAATAAAAATGCAGAATGCAGTTGCATGCTGCTTTCCTGCCTAAGCGGCAAATAAATAAAATGATATGATGCACAATAAGTGTGTTTAATAAAGTGACAAATCGTCATTCATCATTTCCGTTTTTTACGTCCATTTCCATGCTAGCACAAGTTGGACGTATGCGACCACGGACACACGCCCTCTCGTGCCCCGGCCGTACGAGGGGAATCGGGAGATGAGAGGCCTTCAGGGGGAGGAAACAGTCAAGCCGACACTTCACCAATTAAGGAGATGATGACAAGTCGGTCAAGAGTCTGCGGGGGCCCCGTCACCCTCAAATCTAGGCCCAAACTGACGTCAAGCCTAGGAGACTAGGCATTAAACAAGCTCTGGTTCCACCTCCCCAGCCCGGCTATTTAGCCTGCCAGCCGGCTAAAACGCCCTCCGTACCACCGCCTGCCCTATCTCTAACACACCCCTGACCCGAGCATCGTCTCAAAGACACTGGGGCGAGCTAAGAGCACAATGGTTGTGTTTCGTTTTGCCCATGGCCTGTTGGAGCATAGTGCTACGGACCGGATGCCCTTCCTGCCGTCCAACCAGCCCAATGGTGGCAGCAGGGGCAGGGCTGCCGGACACAGTCTAATGTCATGTTCGGGACGTAATCCAGATAAATGTAATACATAAATGTCGGCACATAGAGTGCACTTTCAAGAAACTGCAAATACCAGTGCAAAGCTCTCGCAAAATTACCGTAGACGAGGGGAAATTAATTATCTTGCGCGTACAAACATCAAACCACAAGATTAATTAAGGCTACAACAACACTGTATAAAATGAAGATTAAAGAGCAGCGTGCAAAAAAAAATTCTATTATGGCAGGCGAACAAAACCATTAACTAACGTTCAATAAAGCTGCGTCGACGAGTCAAAATAGTTTTATGTTAGCTGTGAATCTAATTATTTGTACAGAGAGTTTATTTTATAGATATTTAGATTTTTCGTTCTAGCCGTCCGACCGGACTATTATCAGTTATACGACCGCATATCCGATGTACCCGGATCGTACGAGTCACCTCACGACGAAACGACGAAACTGCTAAAAGAAGAAAACGACAAGGAATTCTGGGAGTAAAAGATGGAAAATCAACTCTTTTCATCGGCACAGTAAATTATGGCCAGCTATCGTGACGCTTCACAAGTCACGAATTCATTACTCTTTGCTATCGGCTTTCAAGATAAATGTACAGTTCTGTCGGTACTCAGTACCAGCAAACAGTGGCGTCAATCTGGTTAAGAATCTGGGGGGGGGGTCGCGATATAAGATGATGAAACACGCAAGGCGAACTGACTCGCGAGCGAGGGGGGGTAGGGACGAAACTTTTTCCAAACATGGGGGGTTTTGACCTCCCCTACGACCCCCCCACAACCCCCTCAGTCCAAATTCTGGGGGGTCGCGACCCCCCAACCCCCCTAGCATTGACGCCTATGCCAGAACGTAACATGTTTTAGTGCCGAGCGTACATGTATATCAATTGTGGCTGTCGTGAGGAGCAAATTGGCGCTGAAATATGAATGTGGACGAGTGGGAGTATAACTCAAGTCGACAGCTGACGTGCCAATTCCGCAAAGGCGTAAACAGTTTAGCGTGGGTCAAAACACCCGGGTGGAAAATTCAGCGAAAGTGGGCCGATTGTGTAGAAAAAAACAACACCGTAGGCCGTGGGCTGAGTTCATATACACGTAGTACAATACATACGGTCGCATATTTGCACAAACAAGAATACCGACAAATATACCAGTTGCTTATTCAAATTATACAATATTGTTCAATTGCCACGGCTTTGATTGCGCGATCTTTCTTGTATAGCCTGTTCTGGTGAGCTTTGGTTGTCTATATTCTTTGTTATATTGTGTTTGTCTCTGCTACAATTTTGGTGAAATAAAATTCTATATCAAATGTATAAAATAAGAACTCCATAGGTTGATAGGATATAATATTGCTGAAGCACTATGTAAAGTAATATTTCAAATATACGAGTACTGCTCTATACTCGTGCTGTAGTAATGCTCTGTACTCGTAATGCTTTCTGTCTGTGTGTTATTAATAACGATTTTCAGTCAGTAAGCTTAAAATGGAAAGAATGAACTATAATTAAAGAATTCTTCCCTATTTTTTTAGTTTTTCTGTGGCGCTGACTTAAATACTGGTCGTCTCCCGGGCTCTTCTAAATTAAGGCCATCCTTATGCCAATTTCTAAAATGATTATGTGTTCAGTATAGGTGGTTACCATTTCCTAAAATGTGTCTGTGAAATTTTTTAAATAGCTTCCTCCCTCAAATATTTCAATCTGACCTTAGCAGGACTGAACACAGAGTGCTAAAACTGTGGCCTGTCCTATGTTTTCATAAATGTCGAAGTTTGTGCTGTGACTGGCAGATATATACAATTCAAATTTTGTGGACAAGCTTGTGATTGGACCGTCGGCTGCTGTGCGTGATCATGACTGGCTGCTCATCTAAAAATAGACCAAGCAAAATAGATAAACAAAGAACCACTCATTCCTCTGTAGTCGCCTCTTACGACAGCTCGGGGACCACTGGGCTGCAAACCAATTTCTTGTTCCCTGGTTTACAAGGGCAGTTTGTATAGGTCGATGGTGCCAACCTTGTTAAGCTGGAGCTTGCTCTTCTTGGACTTGTGCTTGCCGTACGTCCCCGACAGATGGTACAGCACGGCTCGGCTTCGCCTCCGCTGGTACTTGTAGGCGGAGCTTGGCTCGTCTGGCTCCTCCCCCGACGACGAGTTGGGTGACGTGGCGCCTCCTGATTGGTCGCGCCGCCCGGCCCCTGAGCCAGCAGTGACGTCATCAGACCAGTCTGAAAGAGCACAAAGTAGTGAGCACTAATTGAGAATAAAAAATAAATCTATAAAATTACAAAAACAATCTGAATAAGTTGTTAGCTTGAAAAGTCCCTTACATGACTCTTAAGTCCTGCAATTAATTATCTAGGCCTACATTTCCTAAAAAAAAAAATTTGGCATCACCGGTACTTTTTTATTTTTCATAGAGTGGTAGGCCTACCGCACCAAAAATATAGAAAGCTTACGATTAACAATGAATAACGGTTCAATTTCTCTGGCCAAGATAAAGGCATAATTTCAATAAATTAACATTTACTGTACATTTACATTTACTTATCAATCATCTTGCGTGAGAATTTTTTCACACCATTGACGGAAATATCCATCCCTTCATTTGGCGCAGAAATATAATTAAAAAGCTTAGAAATGTTAACAACATCATCACGAGCACAAATAGGCAAAATGTACAATGTTTGCCATGCATCATGATGCACTAATAGACTATTATTATGCTTGTTAGTTACTAACCAATAAGCTCTTTGAAGTTGGTCCAAGGCTCGATAAGCAGGGATAACTTTAGTAGAAGTAGAACTTCAAAAACGATGTTTTTTTGAAACTCTACTCGGATTTAGAAATGGGTGAAAGTAGCATTACTCGTAAAAATGGACGAAGAGTAGGCCTACTCTAGGCATACTCCTTTTTTGAAAGGCATAGGAGTGCATTACTCCTGTCTTATAAGCAGCAGGCGTAACGTTACTCCTATTTTGTAAAAGATAAGTGAAGGCTGTCGATAAGGGTGATTTGGATTACAAAAAGGTTACACGAAAGCTTTGTCGTTAGTATGGTCTGGCCACACGCCTCCAAGCATCCATGCCAGCACTGTCTACAGACGCGTGTAACGTGACAGGGCTACCACTGCACCTGCGTTGTTGGTGTGTGCGTGCACGCCCCTCTGTTTGTCTCTCTCCCTGCTGATGTCCTTGTGTGAGGCGAGAAAGAGGACAACCTCCCCCTTCTCGTTCTTGATAGGCACGATGTCGAGCAGGCACCAGAACGCAGCCCCTGCACCACAACCAGGGGCGTCCCGTCATATGGGCCAGGTCGAGCATTGCCCCGACCTTTAAGAAGGTGGCCCTACTTTCAAGTCAAGCATTAGTGGCCCTACCTGGCTCAACCTAAAAAAGTTTATGTGGCCCTAGCCATAAGTTGTCATAAGTAGTGGCCTGACCTTTAAGTAAAAGTGATCTTGAATTTGAGGTGGAATGGGAACATAAAGAAAGAAAAGTGAGGTTTCATAACAAAATAAAAAGTGTCAGTTGCATTATGTCTGACTTTTTTTTTCGTCCGCACCGCTCCCCCATCCCCCCCGTCACGAGACTGTCTGGCCTGGCCAGACCTATAGCCGAACCCACTGGACGTCACTGACCACAACACACGACATCAATCATTCTAACGATCGTTCTTGAGGAAAATATTTTAATTTAGAAACGTCTGAGTAACATTACGCGTCCGGCCGTGAGCCTGTATTTTTTCATTTTTATACGAATCACTGATTCAATTTATTTTCAGTCGGAGAGAATAAAAATGCACAAAATACATATATATAACAAATACATCCGATAATAAACCGTTGACAACGAATGTTCGAAACGAATCACGAAGATCATTCAAATATTATCATCCAACACGGTCAAATCATTAACGAAACCGCTAAGCACGTTAACATTAACACCAAGCATGTTATGCACATCAACATATCGGCGCGTACAATGTACAGTGTTATAGTCGATTTGTAAACGACAGGAATAAATTATTAAAGATCCAAGTCTCATAGGTTGGTTCTGAAGTCGCTTCAAAGCTGACTATTTCTGGCTGTGTGAGACAATGTAGACGGTCGAAGTGCGCTTTTCACACGACTTATAGGGGGCGCCCACGCGTCATTGGGGGGGGCGCCCACGCGTCATCGGGGGACTTCAAAGCTGGAGGAGTCTTAATCGCAGAGAGGCCGAGTTTGATTATTTCATATTTTTGGCTGTGGCGCTAAATAAGAGACAAGAAAGAAAAATAGTTTATTATATAAAATCTGAATGTTGCAAGTTTTTTGGATCCACTGAGCAGCCTATCGGACGAGAGACGACTATAAATAAGATCCGTTGTTGATTAGAGGAGCGCCACCTGCAGCATTACACCGTGCACGGTTCGACTCATGTATGCAGTGGGAGAATTGTTCTATTTTCAAATTTTTGGTTAGATTAACTTTAGAATTAGAGTTAGATTAAGGCATGCGTATATAATAGATTAGATACCTGTTATTGGGCTTAGGTCCGAGTTTGGGTTAGGCTTCGGTTAGGGTTTGGGTTAGGCTTAGGTCCGAGTTTGGGTTAGGCTTCGG
>JAQIWG010007084.1:0-12654 GCA_034695025.1 Chamaedrilus cognettii
AAGGCGGTCGAGCGCAGATCGCCGGTGTTTGCCGCGATTCGGCCCCCGATTTCGGCGCACAGCTCCAGGGCGGATGGCCTCAAGTATTATGATAATAGTATGATATCATTAACTTTAGGTATTAAAAAATATTCCCCCAGCAGGTGGATGTAAGATAGCCTAATTGAAATCCTCTAACGTGGAGATGCATTCATTATACATTATTCATTATGCATTGTCATTCATTATACATTATGCACACGTCTGCTCGTAGGCTTAGTTGTATAGGATAGTACTCCACCATTCTCGCTGCACACTCCTAAAACTTGATTGATGAATTTGTAACAAAGCACGAACGCAAACACAGAGTCTACTCGTAAAAATGGACGATGGTTGAGAGGCTTGCTCTATGCCTGCTCCTTTTTTTAAAGGCATAGAGTGCGCTACTCACTCCTGTTTTATAAGCAGCAGGCGCAACGCTACTCCTATTTTGTACTGGATAACACTGGATGTAGGCATATACCGTAAAACACAAACTCTTAGTGTGCTCTATGCACGTGCACCGATACACTTTACAGTGTCGGTGCACCGGCTTTTTGCTCGGCCGGTGTCGACAAGAGACCACATGTCCGTAATCATCTCATAATGTATATCTCAATCCTTATCGCTCGAAAACAATTCACACGTTTTCTTGAAAGCATGCATAA
Source organism: Chamaedrilus cognettii (assembly GCA_034695025.1). NCBI lineage: Eukaryota > Metazoa > Annelida > Clitellata > Enchytraeida > Enchytraeidae > Chamaedrilus > Chamaedrilus cognettii. The sequence continues at coordinate 687 of JAQIWG010007084.1, forward strand.
GATGAGTAGATAAGTATGCCAGTTTAGTGTTGCGGATACGGGAAGCGTGCGTTGGATAACCTGTTCTGCAAATTGTCACAATGTCATAATTTGTATCTTGAGAAGTTTCTTCGAGAAGTGGTAGTATATGTCTTTGAGAAGTGGTAGTGGACACATTTTATCACAGCTTGGAAGACGGGCTATTCAGTGAATTTGATTGTGGCGAAATTCTTTGCAAGAAAATATACAGAAAGTACGGAATTGACTTGTGACGCGTTCTTTTTTTAAACAGTGCTTACTTAATCGGCTTATCGATGCCCATTATAGCGGTTCATGCCATGGGAGCTTTAGGGACGCATGCCCCTCCTGATACATCGAGTGGATGGGAAATTTTAAGCTTTTCGTTACTTCTTTAGGATCAAAGACTTCGATTAGACTAGGAGACCATGGAACTCATGCAGCCCCCCCCCCACGCTTACGTACATGCAGATATCCCGCTGAGTTTCGGATACGTAGATGTGTGGATGGGAAGATGGGTAGACAACAATTAGTAGGCTAATGCTCGTTTCGTTTCTAGGTCCAGTTGTTTGTTGTTCAACGACCTACGACTGCGGCTGCAGGGGTTATCAATGGCGCCTACTGTATATCGACATCACAGGGGGTTTGATGGCTGGGGCGGGATAGTCAGTTGACTGACAGAGAACACAGGACAGGAAGTCTACTTATGCAGCATTAGCAAGATCCTGTAACATAAGCCAGAATTTTTTTATTTAGGGGGTCATGCACGGGGAGATTTAAGCACTCGAGCCTCCCCGCCCCTAATCTGCGAAAGCGGCTATCTTCTTCTAAAGAGCTTCGATGATTTTAGCTTTAGATTTTAGACAAGCTCCCAACTATTTTTGATACAAAATGTTAAATAGACCTCTTGTAGTCTTATTCCTGGAGGCTGCTGTACCTAGCCGACAGAGCCAAATTGCAAGCAAAGTTATGCCGACCACAGTGTACTCATACAATATATAAATTGAATAACTACTACCCAGGGTTGTTAATGAAGACCACAACCCTCGAGACCGAGACCGAGATTTGAATCGGATGAAGCTGATCCGAAAAAACGCTCGAACGTCTGACGTCAATGAAAATCTAAATATACGTGCTAACCTGTTAGCTTGCCCATAAATTAAAACATAGACATCTGCAGCCTATCATTAAAAATTCTTTGTTAACGAATTTATGAACTATGAAAATGCCGTCGTAAAACTAATCATCAAGCATATATTTCGACGCTGTTAATCTGCGTTACCGTAGGCCCTAATGTCTTGACAAGTCTCGAGACTCGAGACCAAAGTCACGAGACCGAGACCTTTTGGTCGAGACTGAGACCGAGACTGAGACCAGGACACCCAGAGACCGAGACCGCGGTCTCGGGGTGTTTTCATAGCATTATTTGTTATGTTATATATTATACGTTATAATGTTATATGTTAAAATGTTATATGCATTACAGTGAAGAAAAATGATGAATAAGGATTCAAAATAGCGCCGCCATGCCAGACAGACTCGTCGAGGCTCGCAGCGTGTCGAGGAGGAAGCTGGAGTGGATGCTTTGCCAAGCAAAGTCGCAAAGTTGCAAAGCCACTTCGTTCAAAAACCAAAGTCGCACTCGCAAAGTCCCAAAGTCGCAGTTGCAAAGTCTCCAAAATCGCAGTCGCAAAGTCGCAGTCGCGAAGTCGCAAAGTGCGTTTTAACTAAAATATCCCACTAGGGGTTAAACAGATTTACAAGTATAATTTAGGTAGGCCTACTTTTTTAAATTAACGAAAATGTATTGGCGCTACTTTACTGAAACATACCATGGTGCACAACGGTGGCTTTTGGGATTTGTAATTATTAGGAGACTGTGCTATTAACTTGGAGCGCTCCTACCAAATTGGATGCGGGGGGAAGCGGCGGCACAACTGCGTTTACAAGAATCGCAGAGTGGCAAAGACATTTGGGATAAAAATCGCCTCCCCCTTACCAGGCGTGGCACGGTGACTGACTAATTATTGCCACGAATAAGTACAGGTAGGATATAGCCTAATAAGTACTTATATTATTACAATTTGAATCCCACAGTTCTTTGTATAAAACAACACGGTTAGCCCCTCTCATATTCGTGTCAGGGCGGTCAAGAGTGAGTATTTATTATATGTCTATATTATTGTCTAATTGAGCGACGTTGTATGTAAGTCTATGCCTATAGTGACAATAATAATGAACTGAGTCAGTTTCGCCCCCTGCAGGGACGTCCTCAGGTTATTCACTCTGCCATATGCAACCATGAATTGTCGGAATTCACAGATGAAGGGGGGTCTAGGACACGAGGGATGGAAGACACGTGATGCGGACGGACAGTGATTACTGATTAGTAGCTTCGCTCTGGGGTTCAGCGGTTTGTCGTTAAGCGGCCGCCTCTTGCATGGGCGGTGTCTGTGCAGCAGCAGTTGTCTTGTTCCTATCAACATCAGAGTTGGACCTGTTGATGAGCTTGATGGTGTATAGAGGCGGATCAGGCAGGTCTTCAGAATGGGGATGGGATGGGGGGGGGGGGGGGGGCGGAGGCGGTGGCGGTGGGAGACACTTTTCGTACAAGATAATAGGCTACTATACTCTGCTCGCCAAACAATCCATGAGCAAGGGGGAGGGAGGGAAGGAGGACAGAAGAGACGAAACTTTTTTCTAAGACTAAATTATGTTTGAAAAGGTTAACAGAGGCTTACTGTGGATGGATGTAGTCAAGCAAAGTCAAAGAAAATCACAATTCACTTTAAGAGCCCTTCATAACAGTGCATATTCATTTTTCTGATGTAATGCGGTGCGAAGGATTAATATCCATTAAAAGAGCAAATTCTGCAGCACAATCGGATAAAATGCGCAAATGCGCTAATTATTGTAAAATGAAATATTAAAATAATTTGATTGATTAGGACAAAATTTATACAATCATTTTAATGTCATAATAGACCTAAGCATTCAAACGCTCTAATAACCTGCAGGATAGGTCGAGAACTTATTATTTATTCAAATATATAGCCTAAGTGGATTTCGCGTTATCTTCAATATTGCCTGTTGGATTGCGATGAATATACGGTAAAACGCCTACTGTGAAACGTGCCATTTTAGCTGCATATTATTTTCGCGATTTTGCCTCTGAGAAACTGAGTGCCTTTGAGAACTGCCCTGCTGAACATTGCTTCTGCAGCTTAATTTTGGCGCATGTCATTTTCGCAAGTTTTACCGATTCGCGAAGTTTGCCAAAATCACATGCACGCGAAATGTCATGTTTTACAGTTATGCCAGGTTTAAGAAACAAGCTGCAGAATAAGTATATACATAGATACGATGATAAATTTGCTAGTTTATTTTTGATAAAGTTGTAGCCTGCATGTAGGCCTACAGTTGTACAAGGAATAGCAACTGTCACTGCTAATTCGCTATCCCGCCTGGACAAGACCGCACTGTGCTAATTACATTTTAACGACCGCACCGCTGTGAGCGGTATCATATAACACCGATCCCCCACTCGCCCATCGCCTCGGTCTTCTCCCGACTTTTTTGACCAAATCCGAACAATAGCTGGAGATCTCTAGACAGTAACAAGGCTCGATTCTTTAGGAACACTTCGATTGTGTCGGAGTAGATAGAAATTTTTTGTGAGGAATGGGAGCATTTTTCTGCACCGTACTGCATAGACCCTAAAGGGACCCTGTACCCCGAAGAGGCACAGGGGGGCCAAAGGCCCCCCGGCCACATACAAACTTGGGATAAATCCGCTCAAATGCTCTCGACGATGCCGCTGAGCTGAGAGCTCAAAGGAGCATCCCAGTGGGCCCCGAAGGGGCCGTAGGCCCAAAAAGAGGCCTATGCCCTGATGGGTCATCACGAGCCAGGCCCCGAAACACAACGAGTTTGAACATCACAGTTCTTCAATATTTCTTCAATATGTGGTGGAGGTTCTGACTTGGCTCTGAGGCCCTTGAAATATTCTGGGGCTCCCAGGGGTCTCGAAGGGGCCGTAGGCCCAAAAAGAGCCTCGTGCCCCGAAGGAGCACCAGAGGGGCCCGAAGGGGTCCCTGAGCTAGGGGCCCTGCCAAAGAGTTTGAACACCGGAGTTTCTCACGATGCTGGTGGAGGTTCACTATTGGCCATGAGACTCCTAATGGATTCTGGGGCTCCCTCTGCATGCATGGGTCCCCCAATTCCCCGTGATGCCCCTGACAGCCCTTTTAGCCCCGAACATCACCGGATACCCCTGCTGTAGTCAACAATATGGAGAACTCGTGGATTGATGTTATTATTCACGCAGTTCCCTTGTGATGACAGTCATCATGACACGTTGAGCTCGTATAATGCTGTAGGCCTATCTGTTTATTTTTAATATATTTGTTTTCGTTTCTAGTTATATTATCATGTTGTTTCTGCTGTGAGGTGAGTGGTGACATATTAAAGTTCTACACCGTGTTCTGATGAAAATGATAACAATTTAAACTTGTCATAACTCGGTCAAAAGTTATCAGATTGGTCTGAAATTTTACACAGCAAAACTGCAGCTATATCTATAGAAATGAGAGTAATTTTGACGAAATTACTCTCACTTCTCTATTCGGCCGGGAATCGAACCGATTCTCTGCCACACTCGCAATCCGAAGTCCGCGACTTAATTAGGCCACTCTGCCACAACGCTTCACCAAAATTCTATATGTCTATCTTGCATGGAAGTCACGTTATAATTGAGGTTTGTTCTATGATTCTAAACAAAAACTTACATGGTACTGATAAGCTACAGCTATTGTCATTGTAGACCAATTAGAATTCAATCATATGGTCCGGGTGATAGGAATTGATACTCGAGCTGAGCTGAGGTTGATTGTAAGTCTAAAGCTGATGTCAGTACGCGACATGAATATATTAGCCTAGCTCGACTAAATTGGGACGATAAACAGCTTCGATATCAATTAAGCAGTGTAGCCTATTCAGGAAACAGGAATTAAAATTAATTGGGCAAGTATGCATGATGGATATGGACAAGTCATGCGCACTGCCATAATTATAATCCTACGCCTACAGTGCAGATCGTGTATGTCAAATGTGCATCTGCTTTGTCTGTTTTTTTTCTATAAAATGCTCGTTCAAGGATCACAATTCAAAAATCAGAACAATCGCGATCTACTAGCCTTGGTCTATGAAATTAAGTACGCTATTAAAGGCGCTGTTAATCTATAGGTTCTGTTTAACATTTGTTACAGGTAGGGGCCTATATATATATTGTTGGCAAAGCAGCCTGTACTGTGAGTATAAGGCTATTAAAGTTGTCTAACAGTTGAATTTTTATGACGCATCGGTTTAAAGTAGGTGTTTGAGCAAACTTCGAAAAGAACTGGAGTCGACTAGGGCAGGCTGGACTGCGAGAGGGAATTTAATTTCCCATCCAAGACCTCGAAGTTAATTTTAACGCGTAATATAGACAAACTAGGGATGGCCTATAATTGGCCTCGAGAATTATCGACGAATTTATGGTTATCGACACCCCATGCCATGTGGAATACTAGCATAAAATACTTAAGTGCCGCAATGCCATGACAACGTTTAATTTGAGGAGCACAGCATCCCAGTCTCAAATAATCTTGTGATTTAGCTTGTGGCAATTCACAAAAATAAAGTCAAAAAGGTTTTTTACGATATATATGTTTTTTTGCCCCACGACCCACCCATTATAACGCATTATAACGCCGGGCCAGATCACCTCAAAACGTTATATACCTGTAGGCGTAATCATTTTTCTGAAGCACCAACTTCAGAGCCCAAAATTTCAAAATTAAATAATGGACAGACATAAAAATAAAAGCAAAGACTTCTTAATCAAATATTTTTCATCGTCGTGACCATCGATAAGATTACTCTTAAACTTGTCAAGGGTTAGCCTAATTTTTCATCAATTTTCCTTTGCTAAAGGATGCATTCTCGATATTTGATGTCATATTTTGCAAATGTTATATAACATTTCTTGTCCTCTACTCACCCTCCGCTTATAATTGATTATAACAAAATCCTTACACACCTGCCCACCGTCAAGCGTTAACCTACATAAATATGAAATGTGAAAGTGTACATCATTTAGGCTAAGAAATTTATATTTTTGTGAAAATATTTAATATAGGATAAGGCGGACATGTTGGAACTTGAAGATGATCGTCCCCTTTCCCGGCCTGATGGCCCGCCTCCAGTCGGTGGAGGAGATTTCATGTCAACTTCATCAGCCTGAAGGTCAGTGTCTTGTTTGACGTGACGATGTGATAAGCTTAATCGCGTAGGTGCAGGGCTTCCGCTAAAAGAACCGTAGGCTAACTGAACAAAATTAATGTAGGCCTACTGGCAAAATCACAACCGACGCGTCGGTTTTTTTTTCACCAGAGTCCCACAGGTATGCAACAAAAACACAAAATAGATTATTTAAACAAAGTGAAAGATAAGTAAGCATGGTGCAGTAAAGTTAGTGATACAAAATTATTAGTCATTCACCTACTATAACGATTATAGTTACTTAAACACAGGGCCTACTCAGAGAAAATACAGCTTTGAAAATGCAGTATGCACTTCGTTCTGTTGCGCTGGGTGAACACCGGGTGAATCTAACAGTAGAACTAACACAGAGGCCATGCTAAATATTGTGGAGTTTAGACGCGCGCTATCTTCCGGCTTCTGCAGAATTATGCCATTGATCAATATTTTTAACATTCTTCCAGATCATCAGAATCGAGAGCTAGGTTGTATTTTTCGTTTTGGCTACATGAGTTATTAGCAAAGTAAGATCTCTGATTAATACAGGGTGGGCCAAAAGTATTGACCCAACTTTAAAGGTTTATAACTTTGGGAGTTTAACTAGTGCATTCATGTGTGATACACGAAATTAAAGCCCCTTACATGTATGTTAGCTTGAAGTGCTGAAAATTTCAAGTTAGTAGCTGGTACGACGCATGTAGCATTTGCGTTTACGTAACCCTACCTTATTCTTGATGTCACAAATGACGGCATGATGGCGCCGCCGACACAATTGAGAAGATTAAATTTTAAATAAATGCCAACCTTACTAAGAGACTTCTAAGAGAATTTTAAAGAGAGGATATAATTTGACTAAACACAATTATGTTTAGTCAAGTAATTATTAGACATGTCGTCTCCTAGCTTGAATGGCTGGATCAACGCTCTGCCGGCAGTGTTGTCGCAGCACACGCTGATTTGGGACGCCACCAAGGCGTCTATCCCTATACTTTGTTGGCGCAGCTGCGCCAGTTTTGGGGGACGCTGGGGGGATGTGGAAACTGGAGAGTACAGAATTGGCCTGCAACCCAGCCCTTAGCTCCCCGGGCTTGTCGTAAAAGGCGACTAAAGAAAACGGGGAGCGGTTCTGTGCCGACTCTCTTGCACAGAACCGGACTGTATATAGACCTTGTGTGCTACACACGGTCTCTAAACTACAAAAAAGCAAAACAAAACATTACTCTACCAGATTAAGATCAGAAGATTTCTTGATTAAGATTAAGATCAGACGATTCCGAAACGATAAATGATTATAATTAATTGGCATAGGCCTTGTGATTCTCTGAAGCTGTGATTGTGAGAGGACTGTCGCTGTTGTGAATCTACAGTTGTGAATCTACTATCTAGGCTATGTAGCCCAGAAAAACAGGGGCGGATCCATTTCAAGATCCTGAGGCTGAGGTGGGGAGAAAATTTCTTTGCAATGAACAGACTTTGCAGAACAATGTTGGATGACTCCGCTCTCATCATCCTTGCTGCAGAAAAGGCTGCGATGCAAAATGTTTCTGCTGATTAAATAATTGACAAGACAAGTTTGCTCTACACCACGACATAAACTTCTTATGGCCCAGTAGATAAATAGACTTCTATTATAGGGTCGCCAAGGATAACTTGAGGTACAAATTATGTGAATGCGTAACTGTATTGTTCTGAAAATTCTGCATGCAGCAATCAGTAGTAGTGCAAACTTGTGCGTGCAGCAATTATGAGGAATAAATTAATGATATCTGATTGATGCTGAATATATAGTGTTTACAGGGTGGGCAAAAAAGCGATACCCCCTGGATCTTTCTTGTATAACTAATACAATTTACATCCTACCATAATGAAAATTTAACACAGGTAGTTAGCCATTCAATATCTATATTTCTGCCAAGTTTGATGAAATTCTGTATATTGATTCGAAGGTCATGAGTTTTGAAATTGACTTATCTGCCGCTGGCGTGTAAAGATTATGGTGTTGTTGTGCGGCATACTGCTAATCGCTGGCGCTTGTCACACAATCATTTTGGGTTAAGTAGCAATTCTGATTTTAAGTGCATGGATGATGATCAATGCTAAGTTGGCTTCTTCTGACTTTAGAAACATTGTGGAAATTGAAAATCGTCTCTTTTTACCATACAAAGCCAACAAATGTGTCAACAGAGCAGTCGCCAATTCAATACTAAGAAATAGCGGCAAGTCAATAACTTTGGCTCAAAACTTTGGAGCTAGTCATGTATTCCACAGAATGACACTAAATTTAACGAAGACGTTACCAATTGATGGTTGTTTATGTGTGCAAAATTTGGTAATCAGAGAACAGAATTGTGGTATGAATCTATAGCAACGCCAAATAGTTGCATCATCTTGCAGCAAGATATTATACCAGTCAATTGGAAAAGCTCAAAACTTTGAAGCCATTGAACAGAATTTTTGAAACTTGGTACACATGTTGGTAATAGATTGTAATGTGTCTGTATGAAATTTCATCATCGTAGGATGTAAGCTGTATTAGTCCCATACGCCAAAAACCGCAGGGATATCGGTTTTTTGGCCCACCCTGCAATTAAAAATTGCATCCGCAATAATTGTGACTTTAAATTTTTCGGGGGATGTGGGCGCCAGGTATCCATCCTAATATTGGGGGGTGTAAACGCCACTGGACGACACGAACAGCAAGATTACACTTTGATGCCTTAGATAGGACAGCTTGTCGAATTATCCTTTGAAAATTTATTTTGCTTTAATTTCTAGCATCAATTGATTAATCTATCGATCGGCATTTTAAAAGTATGCTCTCAAAACTTCGAACACAATTTAATCGTCTTGTGTTAGCGTGTTAACGCAGCATGACGTCATTTATAACGTCAAGAATAAAATAGGGTGACGTAAACGCCAATGCTATAGGCGTCGTGCCAGATACTAACTTGAAATTGTCAGCATGTAGCTTACCTAAGGGGCCTTAATTTCGTGTATCGCACGTGAATGCTCTAGTTAAACTCCCAACGTTATAAGGAAAGTTCAGTTTAGCCCTTACAAAATAGGAGCCACGTTACGCCTGCATGCTGCTTATATAACAGTAATAGTGCTATATGTTTCGAAAAAGAAGTAGGCCCAAAGCAGCCCTACTCCACTATCGTCCATTTTTACGAGTAATGCTACTCCTGCTCATTTCTAAGTCCGAGTAGAGTCTCAAACAAACGTCGTTTGCGGAGTACTATACTCCTACTAAACTTATCCCTGTACATTTCTTTACGACAAGTAAAATGGGCATTCTAAGCAGAAACGTGAAAAAGTTTCTATGTACTGCCCACAATATCATGTGGGATAAAATAGATCGTCAGTGATATTATACATGAATAGTTCGTTGCGCAGCGGATCTGCAAGGCTCTAAGCCAAAAGTTGGCATGTGTCCGACTCAAAGCCAAGCCATCGATCTCCAGCAGTGGATACGACTGTAGCTCCGGTGATTCCCGAATAATAGACCTCCCCAAAAATAATTAAACAGCGAAACAAAACAACTGCAGCAATTTGTGAATCAAACTGTACGGTACTTTTCCAGCTACAACTCCGGTGAACTATAGGATCCGCAACCCAGGCTTACTTCACAATTGGTGAGAACCCTGTGGTAGGCATGCTGCACGCAGTGTGGCCTGTGGTACCCTGTTACTGTTTGAGCCTACTCAAACTCTAATCTAGAGGTGATGACGTTTCACGTCAATTCAGTTTAGTTTCACCTAGGCCTAATTGGATGAAGCCGAAGGCAAAAGAAGCAGGCAAAAGAAGAACTCATGTTCAGAGTGAACGAGTTAATAAGTTTATTGGCAATGGAAAGGATATTTGTAACTTCAAAATTTGACGAGAGAGTAACAAGACGAGGATAATAGTCTAAGTTGAGAGATGAGATAGGAATGTTGAGAAGTGAAGGCGCACCCAGCTCTAGAATTTATGCAGCTCCGTAAGGCGCACTCGCAAACCGCAGTGCTGCATTAGAGAGGATTGCGAAATTTTTAACGCAAGGAGTTTCGTTAAATTGTATGCAAACCGCCGTTTCGCAAACCGCAATTTCGCAATTTCGCGGCTGTCATGAATAGACGAGCTCGTGTGATGGTCAGTATGCATGGTCGAGTGGTGAGCGTTATACAATCATGCGCCAGTGGTCCTGACTTCTGGGTTAATTCCCCGCGAGCTCATTGATTTTAGAGATCACTTTATCAGTTTGTCATGTGAATTTGGTAGACAATTATGTGAAGACTGTCGACAGTCAAGTGACACAGTCCTACGACTTCTACACAAAAATTAGAAATGAAGCTGCGGACAAAGTCGCCAAGTCACTCCCACTTCTCCGATAAAGCTATTAACTAAACCTCTCAATTCTTTTCTTGTGGCCTCCCTGCTCCCTGCCCCATCTTAATTTTTTTCATTCTCCGTTTGCATGACATATTTTTGGTGCGCTACAAGTGCAGTGTACATACATACATTCATTCTCCTTCCAATCTCCCTCCCGCCCTAGCTCCTGCTGACCTTCCCTTTCAGTCCTCATTCCTGAGCTCCGTCCTTCCAACCCGCCTCCCCCCCAGTCACCGTCGCCCCCGCAGGTCCCCTCACACTCGCCAGTCCACGGTCCACTCTCCCTCCCAATCGCTTTCCCCCAGCCACCTGCCTCCCCCCACCCCACCCAGCCGCAACCCCTCACCCTCACCTACTCATCATCCATTTCGATCGCAATTAAACCAGTTTTATTTATCCATCTAGTTATCCAAACCCACACCATGTATATACATTACACGCACACCTTCTCAGACACACAGCGGTGGAATAATTATAGGCCTAATAAATAGGCTGTGACCTGCGAAATGTAAAAATATAGACCTATAGTCGTATACACTTTTGTTGAGTTTAAAAATTCCGAATAGCAAATAAGCCTAGCTGAATTTGGTTATTATATTAGACCATTTTACAAATGTGACTCAAAAGTCACAAGCATGCATCCCATATGATGCTCTTTGTTTGCAACTCGACGCTATGCATTTAGCATTATGATTTAGCCTAATTGTCACATGATTACATCACACTGTTCACATCGCTCTTTGGTCTATTCACTCCGCTTGATTATTGTTCGTTTGACAAAACGAAATAAATGCATTAAATTTAATCGCGTCTTATGATCGCAAGTCACGAGTCAGCTACTACAATATCCTGATCCAGGGGCGTAACTAGACTTTTCAAAAATGAGGGCAAATGGGGAGAGGTCAAGCTTACGCTTTGGGATGGCAGCAAGTTGACACCGAAAACATTGAGGTTAATTTGATCTAGTTTTCCCCCTGATCTCGTTATTACCGAAGGAGGCCACACGCTGCAAGGCTGTAGGTCTACATGTAGTGTTACAATATGTCACAGTAGGAAGTAGCCGACACAGCTTGTTTATCACCTGTCTGTATTTTTACCTATGTTGAGATTTTCTTCAGTTTAAATCCATTTCTCGTGTAGAAATGTTGTCAACACGCTGGTGCCTATTCGTCTAGAAACTCAGTTTTCAGGACATGTGGATACCAGCAGTGACAGCAAGCTTTCATGTTTAATGTCTTTGTACGAAGGGAATTGAAACTTTGCATCTGTGCTAATTTATTTAGTCCTATACCTCTAATAC
>JAQIWG010007085.1:0-12651 GCA_034695025.1 Chamaedrilus cognettii
CTGTAGTGTGCATGGCGGGAAGGTGGGTATAGATCTGTAATAGGTTAGTGGCTGGAAGGTTCAATGTATCGTGTAGATCGGTGGCGTGTGGAGGGGTGGGGGGTACTGGTCTGTAGCCTAGAGTTTCTGTGGTAGGAGGGAGTCAAAACTCAAAACGTTTATGTCATAATGAGTGCGTGCTACGAACGTCAGAACCCTAGTCAGCAAACACGATCACTGGCGCGTCATATGAGTGCGTGGCTGGCGCAAAGCGCTCACTGCTCGGGGAGGGCAACCGAGTCGGGTACGGTAGCAGTCAGTGTGTAGTACAGTAACTGTGTACCGAGTCGGGTGACGCGGTTTGCGTGCCTGGTTCTACCACCGCGCTGCTCGCTAGACGTCGCATTCCCCTCGCTAGGCTTGCACAAGTAACACGCAGCCAGAGATGTTAACACGCGGTACAGTGGGTAGGGGCATTTAGAGCCCCCCCCCTTCCTTGTCCATCTGCTTTACATGACGATATTTTATAATTGAGTTCTTTATTAATATTTAATTGTTATTAATTTTTACTTTTTTTTGTCGGTACCGGCAGTTTTCAAATACTTGTAGTTATAAGTAGTAACTTGATCATATTCCTCAAAACGTTTTAAAAATTAAATTCAGTAATAAATTCAAACGTAAAAAAATTGTCGCTCTAAAATATGTTAATCCGCGTTTGATGCATTCTGTTACAATTGCCTTACGAAATTTTGTTGATGCGGGTAGCTTTCAAAAAGGCCTACATGTTGTTGTTGAAACGTTACGCCTGCAATAATAGCATCCTGTACTATCGAACTAGTTTTAAAACTAGTTCGAACTAGTCGTACTAGTTTTAAAACTAGTTTGAACTAGTTTTAAAACTAGTTCGAACTAGTTCTTGCAACTGGGTAAAAGTCACCAGTAATCCAGTGTTACAGTTATTTAACAGTGTTACAGTTATTTACAGTTTTGTAACAGTTATTTCAGTATCTCATTTCTCGAAATGACAATAGCCCCCAGATTATACATGCAATTAGCGCCGCCTGATAGCTTAGAATAATTGTTGTAGCGTTTTTGCTCCGAGCTCAAATAGTTCGACCCTGGATGTTAGCGTTCGACGAAAAACAAAGAGCTAGAAATATAAACCGTTTATACTTTGGTTTGCTATAGGCTTGTAGGCGCTACGCACACCCGCAAAGCTAGCTAACCAGGCCTATAGAATCTTGAAACGATGTTTGACAGATTGAGTGCTTATGACACTAAAAGCTACTTTAACGATTTTTGTTACGTCGTTAGAATAAAGCACATCGTTATTATCAGCGTAATCTTGCAGAAACTGTGTGGAGCAATTTTTCACATCTGACAAGCTACGCAACATAATACACCCGTGGATATATAATTTATATCCGTGTCTTACGCTGTGTATTAGAAGTAACTTTTTAATGCATCGTTATTTAATTATAATGTATTGACGCAGTCGCAGTGCTACAGTAGATCTGCTGCAGGTATACCGCAACATAACAATTTTGTATAAAGAAGAACGAAAGAAATGCAACAGGCCCATTATATATGAACAATTTTAGTCTTAGGTTTACTGCCAACAAGGTTAAGCGAAAGGAGAGAAATGTTTCAAAGTAAACAAAAGTCTATTTAAGCCATACTCAAACAGGGTACTTGTCTGTTATACGACCACCAAAACGACAACATAGTATAGAATAGCATATGGAACCTAACCCTAACCCTGGAACCCGAATGAATTTGAATTTTTGATTTTCACTTCGTCATTACATTTTTTACATAGAATAAAAAAATAAAAATTTGGTGGTCGTATAACAGACAAGTACCCTCAAACAGTCCTATATGCGTCGATTTATCTCTAAAATATTTATATAGGCTTATCTAGGATTTTCTCCGTTGCACGCACAATTATTCATAACCATCTCGCCTCATGGACGCTTTCGAAATTAACACGCTTTCTCATTTTATCTTATTGCACGCAATTAAATACATCTGTTGTATATTATGTTGTTCTTTGATGTAATGATGCTGTAATATACATTTAATATATTACATATGAATTTAATTTGAATTGTTACTAGGCTATTTAACGTCTGCGGTGTATCTTTTTCTAAACGTAGAGTAACTGCTGAACTGTTTATCTGAATTTAACGATTTATGTTGCTTGTTGGTTGGATGTTTTGTGACCTCGTCTAAATGTAGAATAAAGAGGTTAATATAAATCAAAATGTATTCCATTAATCTACCATTTGACCTGTCACAAATTGTAATGTGCTCTGGCGGGTCGTGGCGGACACAAGGCGCTGTTTGATCAACACGCAGCCTGCAGGTATTCGCCACGGCGACCAATCACGCTCTCGCCCCGCAGATCTTCCCACGACCCACGCCCACAGCGCGCGAGGGTCGCACGGTCACACTCGACCACGTCATAACGCTTCAAATCCTCCCCACCCCCCTTCCACGCCATAGCCCACGCATGTTCAAACCCTCCTCAGCCCGCACTCCCCCCCCTCCACGTCGTAGCGCACGCGTCCCCCGCTGAACCTTCCATACCCATCCCCTTCACGTGGTAGTGCACCCGTGTTCACCTCCTCCTTAGCCCTCCCCCCCTGTTAACCCTCCGTACTGCCCCCCCCCCCCGTCACATCATAGTGCACGCGTGTTCAAGCCATCCCTACACCACCCCCCCCTCCGCTAAAACCTCCATACCCACCGCCCCCTTCACGTCATGACGCACCCTTGTCCAAATTCTCCTTACACTCCCCCCACGTAACCCTCCCCCCACGTAACCCTCACGTCATAGCGCACGTGTGTTTCAACCCTTCCTACACCATCACCTCCCTCCGGCTAAGTCCTCTGTACACCCGCTGCCCCCCACGCCATTGTGTGTCGCAGTTTACTACCCCCCCCCCTCTCTTCCCGTCAGTATGTCACCCCCACCCACTTGACACCTCTTCGCTTAACGCCTCGCCGTCCTTACAAACGCGTCAGCTCAAGCGCGTGAGTCTGACACCGCGCAGTGAGACGATGCTCTTGAAACCTTGCTTTTGAAATACTCCTGTCAAAACCTAGTTACTTCTAAAGCAAGGTTTCCAAGACGACGCTTTTCACAATCATCTCTTGCTGGCTTGATACTAGTGCCCGAAATGCTAGCGTTTGGCGCGTGTTTGTACCCCATTTGTTAGATAGCGCCGCTTGTCTGCACGTGTTGTGGCGCGAGTTGCCTGGACGTGTTGTGGCGCGAGTTCGCCCATGCTCGACGGCATGAAGAGAGTTCAGAGCTCGTGTATGCGTGTCTAGTCAACAACAAAACGAGAGTTGCTGCATGGGTCGATGAACTTGGATACATGCAGAATAGTGCAGACTGCGATGTCGTACTCCGTAGTTAGATCAGTGATGTGAATGAAGAATCAATCAAATCATCTGATCAGTTATTTCCTGCAATGCAAAGTTATTGATTTACTTAAAGTAAATTAATAATATAACGCCATATAATGTATAGATCTTTATTGCACACAAGCAGTGTAGTACAGGGAACAATTCAAATAATACAACAGCACCAGTGTCCGATAACTAAACTCAGCGAAACTATACATAGAGACGTTAAGCCCGGAAACAGCAGAAAATATGAAGCGTTATAGATAAAATTTGGTAACTTAATCAAGTGCCTTCACCAGGGGCATAGTCTGGATTTTATATTCATGGGGTCTAAGCTCGCCTACTTTTGAGGAGGCTTGCAACGAACATTTGGGGGGGGAGGTAAGTAGACTTAGTTTCATTTGGCAGATCTTACTTATGATTTGGATGAGGGGGCTTAAGGCTCTCATCTATCGGCCCTGCGGCGCTGCCTATCGAACTACATGTACATGTACATGTGTGTGCCACTGGGCGTTATTGAGTTACATACAGAGCATTAGGCCTCGCAGGTCAGGTCTCGATACAGTAGCTGATTGTGTGACTGCATTGCGATACTCTCTGAAGTCAAACAATGCAAGGTTGACGAAGGTTTCGCCCGAGGACACAGCTACCATGTGTTTGTCGTAGTTTGATGTCGCGACATAATCAAGATTTTTGCATTCGCGCTGTTTTCTTCGCGCACGCGTGTTGCTTGGGGGCGTTCCTTTGATGGGCACCGCGGCGCGCGGCGTGAGAAAACGGAATCCGCGCCCATCCTGGCTCTTTTAATCTTGGCTCTTTAGAATTTGCATACCGGATGGAGAAAATCACACGGCATTAACTCCCTAAGTAGTAATTCTTTTTATTTGCAATCAACACAATCATTTTTATACGACGGTGGTCAATCGCAAGCTCCAGAGAAGGATAACATCTTCATCTATATCTGGGCACCTATTTACAGTTATACTAATGTTTTTGGTAACTCAACACGATGTCAAATGAAAAACAAAAGCTAATTGCGTTTTGAGTCCTATACGGTACATTGTAAATCTAAATATTTGTCACAAAATAGGCTACAATTATTAATCTCTAATACTAATCCTGACCCTAACAGTAACCCTATCTCTAACTGTAGCCAGACCCTAAACCAATCCATAACCCTAGCCCCAAATATATTAAAAAAGCACCCTCCACCCGGCAATTCTAATTTGAGAGCCAAGATGGATGGGCCATATTCAAGTATCGCGCGCGGCTTGTCGCCAGGCGGCGAGTGAGCGATGGGAGGATGAGATAGGGCCGATAGTGTACACTGTACACTCTGCACTGTACGGTCTCTGATCTTGTTTGATGCCTCTTTGTCCACCATACGATGCTATCGTGCGCGGCGACATAGCCTCTGGCTAGACTGAGGGCACGCTTTGTAGGCTACACAGGGTCGAGTGTATATCAATAATTAATTTCAGAGAAACTCAGCGATTATGCGCACTTGTCCTTGTGTAGCCTACTCAGAGTTGCATTAAAATCGAACTACAGTGTATATCGTATACCTATAGAGAGTCTCAAGTCTTGACTCAAACTGTGAACGACAAGCATTGATCGCTGCTCTTCATTGATTGTTCAAGTTCAAATGAGTTTCCTAATTGCGCGCTGATTAATGTTAATTACTTAGTTACATGTACGTGTGCAGATACAGTGCACCGGTATAGACCTCGTTTAACTGTAAACTAATTTCATTGTATTAATACTACTGATCGCGCTGATTGCTTGTACTACGTCGTGAAATTTGAAATTTATTTGCCACAACTTTGCTTTAATTGATAAAAATCAACTGTTAAGCGAATCGATGGATAATGATGATGTCGATTGAATAATATAAGTTAATTTGACGCCTTGAAATCTGTCTTTAAAACGGTGTTCTCTGTCGTCCATCTTTATGTCGTATCCTTAATGTTTAATTTTGCACAAGTACTAGGCCTACGTGGATATCATTCCAGTAACTGACTATTTTGCTTGTACAGATTACTACCAAGTCAGCAAACGCTCGCGCCAACAGGAATGCCAGAAGACAACCTAGGAGTTAGTGGGCTCGCTCACGCCGACCCGTGTCAAACACTGGTTTGTTGCATCAATCTTATCAACTTCTTATATATTGTGTTTCAAGACGAAAATATTGAATATAGTCTCTATATCTCTATATTTCATCTCGTGCACTTACAACCAGTATTCAGTTTCGTGTATTTACAAGTATGTTATCGTTTCTGAATTTTTTTCTTTGTAAGTGTATTATTTTCATCTACATGTATTTTGCTTACTGTAAACATTTCTGCATTTGACAATTGACATTGAGTAGATTGAAATCTATGCTATCCCATCCTCTGACAATTCTCTGCTATTGCCAACCCCCACTCCATGGTCTATTTCATAGAATTGTGAAGAACACCACGAGTGAATTGATCAAGTTTTTGCCATTAAAATTAGGTACGTTAATGTTAATCGTGGAAGTCCCACGTTGATGTTATAACGCCACGATGTATTTGTGTTTCGTATTTGTATTTGTATTTCTTATTTGCTTTGTTCAACAGGCTTCAACCGCTGCGCTACGTGACGCCTGCTACACAGAGGTCGAAGTGAAAGATGTGAATGTAGGGTCATTTTGTCAGCGATCGGCTGACATCCGGACTGGACTCTGCATCGGAGCCTGTCTGCATAGCGTGGAATTAAGAGTTAAAGGGATGTTGGCGTCTTTGAGAACTTTTGATAAAAAAAAACCATCCATCTTTAGTGCACACTAATGACGAAGGGTCGAGGAAAAGGTCTAGAAAAAGATCGTAGTGATCCAACATTACAATATCTGTGCAGAATTGTAAAATCTAGAATCTACATTGTTTGCAAATGTACTCTATGTGATGGATGAGAATGTTTTTAAAATTCTGCGCGTATTCATTCCTAAATTCATTCCTGCTCGCAATAGCAAACGAATGTTTTACGATGATTCTATCACTAAATTCACTAATGAATTTTTTGTCGTCTATTCTGTTAGTGTCTATTTTTTACACGGGTTAGATGTGTAGCGCCCTGATGTGGACTGCTAGAGCTGAGTTTTATGGCCGAATGCCCTTCCTGATGCCAAGTTGCCAACCAAATAGATAATTATATGGCACGGGATTAGCAGCTAGCGACACTTGTGTGTTTGGTAGTCGTGCTGATGAGCCTGTAACGCATGGTTTCTCACCCGCGGCGTCGAATCTTGAATCCAGGTCTCTGGGACTTGCATCCAGCGCCTTGACCACTACACCACAGCGCCTCGTTATGATTTTGTGATACGAAAAAAATTTAAATGCGAATAAATGGGCATCATCATCTCAATATCATGCTTTAACATACGTTAAATATTGTACAATATTGTAAAATAAAATTAGGTAACTATACAAATGCATCTAAGACACGGATAGTAGTTTAATGGTTCCTGTGGTCAGCATTTTACTTGTGGACCCTTGATCTCGTAAGACTTTTGCAAGTTGACTTGTGAGGTGTGCATAGAAGGAATTTGTCCCAAAACCATTGTAATCGGATTGATTTAATGATTAACTTACATCGCTTCGTGTTTAAATATTTGGCAGCAACTTTTAGTTATATGCAATCTTAGATTTTTTGGTTCGTTTTCTACACTTTTTGTAACTAATTTCCGGCAGCAACTTGTTACGCGTTTTATTTTATTGCCCTTAATCTTTGCGGAAACCGTGCAGATTTTATTAATTAAAATTAAAAGATAAATGCTTACTATACAAACTGATTGCGAAATATGTGGTTACTTTGATGCTTGAAGCTACATCGTAATATTTTAGAAGTTTTTTTGTGCTAGTTTTTAGGGCAAATAATATAGTGGCTGGATGAACTTGCAAGGTTTTGAACAAAGCATATGTTAATTTAGAAACAATTTATATATCATGTATGCTGTATAGCTAATTTGAAGTTAAGGCACTGATTTAAATTAATTTATTGGATAAATTGTAAATTACGCATTTCAAGGTCAAAATTCATGATTGCGTGATCTTATTAGCTTTTTTGGCTTGTAGGCATTAAAGGTTGCATTTCAGCTTCGTGTATATTTCTTGTGTTGAAAATGAACAAAATTTGTCTGCATTGCATTAAAAATGTCTAAATTAATGTTTAATGATTTTTTCTGAAATATTTCTCTAGGGTGCTTTAATGTTTTGAGCATAAAAAACTTTTTGCATCAAAGTTTATCTCTAGGAAATTTGAGAGAACAGACTTGTTAATCAAATGCAGCGTAATTTCAAATGTATCATATTAATATGACTTCTATTGAATAATAACTATATTGTCTAACAAATTACACTTTTATTGCATGTTATGAGGCAGCAACATCAGTGAAACGAGTTTACATGTATAGCAGCATCATTCTATTAATCATAATTGTGCTTTCTTTATACCGAAGGCAGCATTAACAACGCGTTTAATATTGAAATTGAGTTCTATCATGTTAGTAGTGAACTTGGGTAGGAAAATTAACACAGTCTGGCTGTACGACAGAGATGGGCTAAAGAAGTTTAAAAGATTTCGATCGGCCACAATTAGCCTACTAAAATTCCTTAACTTTTTCTTATGAGAAGGTTAAGTTCACTGAAAAGTTACATGTAGTGTTTTCCTACGATAAAGCACTGCTGGATAAATCTATTGCTCCTTCATCTCACTCCCTAGTAGGCTACTCCAACACAGCGCACAGTACTGGACCGAACTTAAATGACTTGTGATGAAAATATATAAACGATGCTCACTAAAATACCTTTGAAGTCTTCAACAGTTCAACTATCATTTTTAATTTTGTCAATCATATTCCAATGCAGATAGTTGTTAACGTTTTTTTTATCAAAATGCTTCATTATTGGGCTATCGCCTGTTCATTATCACACTGTTAGTAGAATGCAGAACAGAATGCTGCTACAACCAGAGCTTCCGATAACTGGCGTCGATAACTGGCGTCGCGGCGTTTATGACGCCAAAAATTGGTCTCAGCGCAAAAAATTTGACCTCTGACGTCATGCGATTCCGCTGTGTTCAAAAAATATAGTTTGGACCTAATATAACATTGCGTCTATGTCACTGATTCCTTAATTAACGTAGATTCTTAAATAATCTTAAATATAAGCAAGGAGCTCGTCTGGAGTTAACTTTGATGGAATCTAAATGAAATAGTTATGATGCTCAAACAGTCTATGCCCCTTGGTACAGTCGCGGGTACCCAAGCCACGTAGTAGCCTACAACCGCTTGTATCTATACCCCTTGGTACAGTCGCGGGTACCCAAGTCACGTAGTAGCCTACAACCGCTTGTATCTATGCCCCTTGGTACAGTCGCGGGTACCCAAGCCACGTAGTAGGCTACAACCTCTTGTATCTATGCCCCTTGGTACAGGCATTTGTCGGTCTTACCCAACCCTTTATGCACAGTCGCTTGTACTCAAGTCTCTTGGTACAGTAGCTTGTACCCTAACCAGGCCGGAGAGACTGACCAGCGTCAGTCTACAAATTGGGGAGCCGACAAAATCTTGGAGGGGGCAGTAATGACAAAATATTCCTCACGGTAACAAAATTGCAGTGGCTAGAATGAAAACAAAAATGTGGCCACCTAGACCCCCCCTGGCTCTTCCATAGAACCGGGCCTAGGCGTGGGGAGCGGAAGTATCCGTGAATCACCGTGCAATATACAAGAATATATCCAATATACTAGATAAACTTGAGAAGAATATTTGAAGGTGAAACTATACATACTCCTGCTAAATACCCCTGCTAATCAATACGCAAACCCAGTGCTCACTGTAAAAAAGATGACTGTACTCCGGTCGCTAATGGACGCGCTGCCAATGGTAAAGATATACACGAAATGTATTGTACAATGTATCTCTCTCGCACCTTCAAAGTTAGATTATATCTGCCTATACACCTTGTGTTGACGCCTTGTAGCTACACGAGTTTCTATTCGTCGCTCGACGCATACAATTGTTCTCAACCAATAGTCAAATAATGAGCCCTTCTAAGTTATCATAGGGTTACGGACGACACGGCCTATAGACAGAGACCAATTGAAAGCCAGTTCAGCTTACTTGTCGGCAGAGCCGCTACGTTACGTCACGGCTCCTGTTCAAATAATACAGCCGCTGCAGCAGGCCCGTGTCACGTGGTGCGCCCGTCATTGCGTCAATCACGTGATACAGCCGCTGCAGCAGGCTCGTGTCATGTGGTGCGCAGGCCACGTGACGCTCGTCGACAAAAGACGGCGCACCTGGCGCCCTCTGGCCACTGATCGGGAGGACGCGCGTAACGACCCTCTCGACGCGTTGCGTAACGACTTGGTTCCGTTGTTCGTTGTCGCGCGACGATTGACGACCGCAAGCACGCAGTGGACCGAGCTCTGACGCGCGTCCAGGGCTTCCGTTAAGCTTTTCTCTTCTGACGTCCTGACGCCAGGACCTAGGCGCTTTGTTGTTTGTATACTCAGACTCCAGGGTATTTATTTTCTGGCGTCGCAGCCATGAGGGTACTAACATATCAATCACAGCGACGCAGATACCCTTGAAATCTGGCGTCTAGAGACGCCGATGGTTCAATTATTTGGCGTCATAGACGCCGCGACCAGGTGACGGAAGTCCTGCGCTCGGCCTCAATGGAATCTATCACCAATCGTAGGTTACGTCCTATAAATAACTTGCGTTAACCTAGCATTACTTGAAAATATCCAAGCCTAGCGTAGTCTATACATGTATGCTAACCCTAACTTCGCTGTCGCTAAAACCTAAACTCTGCGCAAATTACGCTAAGCTTGGCCTTATTATATAACTGAGGGTGGCCACCGTGAGTACATTTTTAGATACATTTTTATTTTATCGCTGCACATTTTCTTTCAGAAATGAATTTTTCCTTCCCGTCCAGACGCAGCGAGGGTAGGGCGAGGGGGGAGGATGTGCTGACGAAGATTTTCCTTCCGTGATAAACTCACGACCGGGGGGAGGGGGAAGGTACCGACGGCCGTCCGTTTGCGAAGAATTATTAGCAGTGCTTATTCTTAATTAACAGCAACACATCGGGATCTTTACAACTGCGTATCTCCTATGCCAGTGTGAATCAGACTTACAAAACTCAATATCAACCATAGAACTTTTTTAACAACGGCACATTTGTATCGATCCCAGCATGAAGGCCAAGTCTATAAATGTACGTACTCCGACATCCATGCTCCAAAACGGCACATTTATCGTGTACACTGACACTAACTCGCTGCCGAAACGTCCACTAAAAAAGTTCGGTGCTGTGAGGTTATTGAGCAAGCGTTAAGCAGTGCGCGCGCAGTCGTTTTTATTTATGAGCAGAACTCACAAGCGGGGGAGACGTGAGGGGGTGGAGTGGAGAGGGCGGGTAGTGACAGCGCCGTGACGTCGCCGCCGCGAATTCTAGACTAGACAAGTGCAAATTGTACGCGCCACATGCGCTTGGATTTAAGCGCAGTCAGCGCAACTCTATAGGGTCTACTACGCATTTAAAGTTCGGTGTAGCTGAGAAATTTTCAAATTTTATTATTCGGCTGCGATCCAGCTGCGCTACAAGCGACCAGCGCTGCGCTACACAATGATTGGAGATGCGCTGTGGCGCAGTAACGCAGCTTAGATGGAACGTTTGAGAGCGGATTGGTTTTTTAATTTAAAGAAAGTATGTGCGTTTTTATTCCGTAGAGCCGGCGACACGCGCCGTACGGGTAGATCGTATATAGACCACGATCTACGTGTAGATCTGCGATCTACATGTAGATCTGCGATACGCGGCGACCAGTGTCGCGCGATCGGCGACGTGCCCGCGTCAACACCCGTCGAACACATACAGTTAAAGGTAAAGGGTCGCATGCTCAATTAGAGCTTAACACGGTGCTTATCTCCAGCGAGCATATGAATGCATAATAATGTACAATACCACCCTGTTGCAGTAGGTGGAGCTTTTGTGAGTTTAAGGACCCTGTAAAAGGCTGTAATACCATTACAGTCTGGTTAAAACACTATTGCAGTCCGGTTCAGTGCCTTGGAGTCAAGCTAGGGACCGCTCCCTCTTCTTTAGTCGCCAGTCCGGAAAACTCAGGGCTGCAGACCTATGCTCTTTTTACTCCCAGTCCGCAGGGGCGACTTCAACTAGTTGCAGTGTCGTGTAGATGTGTCTAACGTGTAGCACGTGTCTAACAGTGCACAGAGAATCGACGGCGTGTGACCGTTACAGCACCCGTATGCCACAGCGAGCCAGCCGTGCAGTCAGCCGTCACACGGGATGTTGGCTCAACGCGTCTCCCCAGCGAGGCCAATTAGGAGCACGAAATCAAGGGCCTTGCTCGCGCACGTGCGACCTCAATTCTAGATTTTGAACTATGAGCATCGTTAACTAGCAGTGCGATTGAACCTTGTGAGGGCTTGTTTGCTTTACTTTGAGGTCATTCACCTGTACCTGTTCAAAGACCGTCGACGCGGCGCGAGCGGCAAACATCGCTCTGTTCGGTCAATGAACTGCTTGTTTGCGCGTACGTCAGCATCTATTATTAACAGCTTCAAATTGCGGCTGTTGTGACTCCAAGGAATGCATTGCATTCTTTGGATTTACCTCACGCCGTATCGTACGCTGTACATGTTAATGTCGGCACGTTCTTCTCAGCATTTGCAGCTCTTCTACAAGTCAACAATGTGAACAGTTATGATCATCTAATCGAAGTTAAAACTTAATGCATAAATATTAACGCGGCTTATAGCAGCGAATAAATTTTTTCTTCGTCGTTGATTTTAATCGCTATTGTTAAGATTTTTCGTGTCCATGACAGGCCATCAAGCAAGCAGTAACATAACCTTAATGGTTATTTAATGGAAACGTGATAATGGACTAGGATATCGTCCACTTTCACGCGTAATGCTACGCCTGTCATCATATGTTTGTCTGCTTATACATACATACATGTAATTTGACAAAAGGAAGCTAGTTTTCACGCACCGTTGCGTTTTCCCCTTCAGGTCTGCCGTGTTGAATTGAGAATTACCTAGCCTCTATTTTACTTGACATAGAATGCATGAGGTCCATGCCATCTATGCCAAGTAGAATAGACCCGTATATATGGACCCGTAGTATATGTATACATGTATATATGGACCCGTAGTATATGTATACATGTATATATGGACCCGTAGTATATGTATAC